>JAPYZE010001221.1:0-25143 GCA_030522805.1 Leptomastidea abnormis | reverse complement strand
TTCTTACACTTTTTGACAGTTTTTGACACTTTCTTACAGTAATTTACGTTTCTTACATTTTACAGTAAGAAACTGGAGTTTCCGACATTTTGCCATCCCCTTGTGTGTTGTGGAAATGTGCATGCAAGAGAGAAGTATAGTTTTTTGTCTTTTGTCTGGTTGGTAGCACTGCGTTAGTGCGCGTGCGGAGCAAGAAAGTTTTCGGTGGGAGACTTTGAATTCTGGAACAGAAGTTTCAGTTGTTAAGTTCATTTAAAAAGAAAAAAATGCAAAAATATTTTAAAAATATGATTTTGAAATCAAATAAATAAGTGATAAAGAGAAATAAAGAATATACGTAAAAAAATTTTGTTTTTAGAACAAAGATAAAAAAAAAAAAAAAAAAAAAAAAAAAAAAAAAAAAAAAAAAAAAAAAAAAAAAAAAAAAAAAAAAAAAAAAAAAAATTAATACACACGCACGCGTACATACGAAAAACAACAATATTTAGTGGAGTATTACAAAAAATAAAAAGTACCGGAACTGTTGCCGTGAGGACTGTAGAAACTTAAGTAAAGCTCGAGTGGTCCAAATATTTTGACCTATATCTGCGCTAACTTTCTCTTGAACTATAATGCGGAGATAACAAACACAGTGACGGCGTCAACGATATATGGCAGTCAGGGGTTCGAAAAGAGTATCTACCTCAAACCTGACTTTAACAATAGGTAGACAGCATTATATTGTGGCTATGTTACGACAGCTGTGTATATTTGGAGTCTACCGGATGATATTTATTACGAAGAGTCGAGCCACACTGAGCCGAGGTCGTCTCTCATTTTCGGTATATTTTAGAAAATATATGCATGAATTATTTCAGTGGAAAAGATGGACTTACCCAAACTCTTCTAATTTGCATCGTAGACGAGAGAGCTATAGCCGGGTAAGTATATGCGATGCCAGCTGTATTTGCTGAACATTAAAAACATATGACTCGTAAGTATACGGAGTGTAAGTGATAGCTCCACTCGAGTTTAGCTACCTTATATATTTTTCGTTCTTTTTTATCAGCCATGGAATATTTTATCCAAGTGTAAAAAATAATCTTTTTGTTATGTAGAGCACCGCTTTTGTAAATTATGTAGATATGAGAAGAAAATTTTTTTATTAAACTTTAAAGAAAAGAAAAAAAAACGACAAAAATTTTGTGAATGTTATACATTTAAAAATTTTTCTATGTACCTACCTACTATTGATATTAAAATTTTTTCACAATTTTTGTAATTTTTAATTCTTAAGATTTTTATTATAATGATTTAATTAATATTATTTAGGTATTGATAAGCAAATAATAAACGATATTTACTTGAAACATTGTTTACTTTTGCTATTTTTAAAGCTAAACAAAAAAAACTTTTTTTCTTCAAATTTTGTTAATAAAGCTCCTAATAGCGAGTTATTGAAAATTTGCACGCGATTTACTTATATATATTTTACCCTAGCAATGAAATTCAACATACCTTTTATTCCTCGTAGGGGAGATTGAAAATGCAGTTGGTATAATTTGGCATCAAATTCGCGTATATACCTATATTTATATTTATAGTGTATACATCCTATGTACAATATAATACTTTGTCGATAGAATCTAAAGAGAGGCAAAAATTTTGTTTTTGTGCCAGGTGTAAAACTTGTTAATTTCGTATTCGCGCAAAGACCTCTTCTTGAGAGAGAGATATAGTTAGCCTAGGTCTACCTTGTTGAGTCAAAAGAATCAATCCAGCAAAATGTCAGCAACTGCAGCACTCGCGAAAACGAGCATGAAGGCTCGAATCCGCCACAAGAAGAAGGACCTGACGAAACTTCGCGAGGACTTGAGACAGGTTAGATTGTCCCTTTCTTTCTATACCATAAACAAAGCTCTCGTTATTTATGAGAGAAAAGTCTATCGCTTTGGAAAGCCGATTCTTTTACTTGAAAGGCTGTTGATGCTTTTTTCAGAGGTGCAAGCAGCGCATGCGAGAGCAACGCGAGGAGTTGCTAAATCAGCGTCGTTTTGGAGTGACCACCGATCTTGATGTCGAGGTCAAACTCAAGCAGATCTTCCACGGGGAGCTCAACGAGCTCACCACTCTAGATGACTACGATGTACCCGAAGAGCGGGCGGAGCTTATTAAGAAGCACATCGATAATCAGAATCCTGATCAGTCGCTCACTGCAGATGGTGAGAAAGAATATTTTAATTATTTTCTGGATATTATATCAATTCTATGTTGTTTTGTTACTGCTACTGCTGCTCTTTTGTTTTGTTTCTGATCTTTCGTATTTTTCATAAGTTGTGATTTATGGGTTGTTAGAATATGAATGTTATTACTTGTTGATTAAAGTTGGAGATAAACTTTGATTTGAATTAACAAGTCAAAATATAAACATACAAAAAAATTAAGTTAATTTAGTATTAACGTTGGTTGTGTTATAATTTAAATTTTTCAAGGGGTTTTATTAAATTTTTATTTTACATTTAATATTAATGCAATGATATCAAGTATTTAACATTGTAATTGATTATTTGACTTTTTTTTTTACAGAAAAGTTGATTGTGGAAGACTTCCATAAACTAAAAGAAGAAGCTACAACTGTACTTACGGAAGAAAGTTGAAACTTTAATTGTTAGAAGAATATTTTTAAAAACTCTTTATCACACAATTTCTTCAAGTCTGTTACTTATAGATATTTTTCTCATGTGCATGTACCTGTTAATTTTATTTCATATTTTACATTTAACGTTTAAAGTTTCTTATTCACAAAATCTCTGCAATTAAGCTTCATATTTATTATTTTTGAATTTTGATTAAAACTAAACAAAAGTAGTTATAAGATTATGATTTATTTAGAATTTATTATTTTAACACTTGAAATATAAGTGATCCTTAAATTACGAACAAAGTTTTCTAAGTATACAAACTAGATTTACTAATAAAAAATTTATTTTTATAAATTCAAAAATTTACAATTTATAATACAAGTACAAGATTTAACTAGATGTATGATTATTAAACAAAAAAACCATAAAAAAATTGTTCTTTTTTTATTTGTATGCTCAAGTTTATTTAATAAACTATGCAAGTATTAATTTTGTTATTTCATTTATTTCCACGAAACTTCAATATGTACTTATACAACATAAAAATAATTCAAATTGCATTCATATTTTAGTGATACATACATGTATAAAGATAAATTTTATTAAAAATATTTAAACTATAACATATGCTATATTATTTTATTTTAAAAGTAAAAAGGTATTTATAATCCAAATAATTATTTTTTGCTGTATTTTAGAAAGTATAATAAAAAGAAAATCAGGCAAAATAACTAGACTTGCGTTTTTAATCAAGCTTTTTATATTCATTAACAATGACACATTTGGTGATGTACAAAAGTTCTTTACAGTTAATACTCTATCTAAAAATTGGATTGTAATAAGTGTTTTTTTACATTATCACATAAAGTATTGTAATAAAAATCTCGCTTTATATAACATTTTCGATTTAACGTACGTATAATTTGTGAAAAGAACGCGTATAACAAGTTTGGTGGAGTCTTATATTATCTTTTTCATATATTAATTGTTGACTCCATAATAGTCATATGCTTAATTTTTTTCTCTTATTTTTCAGTAAAAAAATTATCTAAAGTCCATTAGTTACAAAATAAATGAATAATTTCTTAATAATTTATACAATTTAACAAACTGAAAATTTAACAATAATATCTAAACCATGATACAAATACGCGAAAAAAATTTATTTCCCGCGTAAATACCTTGCTTATCGTAATGGTGTACTAACGACTGACCTAAGTAACAACGCTTTTACCAACGCGTAACATTATCAATTTTCTTGCGCAAAAACAAGTATTTAATGATCAATTCTTATGAAGTATATTATAGTCTTGCAAGCTATTCAATAAAAATTGACTCGTTATCTCCTTCTGTTTACCACAAAATTTTCCCTTTTCACTGCTATTATGAAGCAGGCGCGTGTACACGCAAGGTAAATTAAAATTGTAAAAATATTTTCATCCGGCAGTCTGGAAATTTTACTTACTATTTAACTTTGTGCAAGTGTATTATTAATTTAGAAATTAAAGTCAATTATAACATGGAATGGTTAATCAAATTTTTATGAATATTCTATTCTCAATTGTTATTGAATTTAGGCAAGTTATGGGCAGATTAGATGATTTTTTGTTTTTGCAATATTAATTATGTAGTTTGCATTATTTTTAATTTGTTAATTCTTCAAACAATTTCAATTAAAAAAATTTTATCGAGTTAATTATTAATAAGAATATTTTATGTTTAAATCTGTTATTTCTGTGCATGATTTGTATACAAATTTTTCGTCGGAAAAAAACATTTATACGTTTTACATAAAAATATAAACCAACTCTTATAATTATTTATTATTAAATAATTTGAATAAAAGTTCAACGGAACATGTCTTAGATATGCGTAAGATTACAAATTCCTAAAAAAATATACATAAATCTTTATTTATTTCTACACGCATTTGGACAATTTTTTTTCTTCAAATAGAGTAAAATTTAAAACTTTTATTCCAATTGCTGGATTAATTTCTCGTTAAAGAAAATTCAATCAGCCAATCTTTAGGAAATTGCACTTTTGTTTGTATCAACTGGAGTTAATTCACTCTCAGAAGCAACAACTGGGTGTATCAAAATATCTACATACACGTATAATGCATATGCTTATAGATATTTAGATGTATTTAGCCCATAAAAAGACTGTCACTATATCTGTACAAATTATATTTTCCTGTATTATTATACCTATATAATAATACGCGGTAACTGTCTTTCTTGTTTACAAGTCGCTTATCGAACTTGAAGACCGAATTCACGGCGCATCTTGTGAACTCTCACTTACACTTATTAATGTACACGTTAATTGATATTAATCACTGCATTGGCTTTGGTCGATCAGTCCGATTCACGGCAGCAAGAGCTTCTTCTGGTAAACGAGAAGGGTCGTTCAGGATATCTGTGGCGGTGCACAAGTTTCTTAATGAATTAAGCACAGCTGAAATAGAAAATTAATTTTCGTTTAAAAATTCTCTATTTTTTTAAGCATTAGATATTATTACTATACTATGTGCCAATTGATTTGTTATTTTGGTAGTTAACACACCTGGTCTGAGATCAACTAATGAACAATGTTGCTCCACCCAATTCATTGTTGACTTTCGTAAATCATCCTTACTTGCTGTAGATACAGTACTATTGAAGGATACCATTAAAGATTCCATTAATATACTGAACTGAATTATTTTGTTAAGTAATATACAATTAAGATATTGTTTAAAAATAAAAAATCAAAATATTTTAGAAGTAATATAAAATTTAAATATAAAGGATACAATCCAAAATTTCCAATTTTCCCTCGTCCTCGTGCTCACGTATTCGTCAAACATTTCCTTCATTTTATTCGTCCTTTGCCTTGAAACAGGCACCCCAGTAGCAGGCAGCATAGCTTGACAGTTACTAAAATGATAAATAATACAAATCAATAAAAATCATTTATAATAATCTAGTGTAAATCTAACAATGATCTTCACCTTATAGAAGTATTAAGCGACTCGATCTGGGAGCGCAGCTTTTTTATCTCATCTTGAAGTCCATGTCTCTCGGATCGCAGCAGCCTGATGTACTCGGCACCCTTCTGCAGCATTGCTGCCTTGCTCATCTTCGTATTTGGATTCTGGCTGAGCTGAGGTATGAGGCTGTTGAGGGTGTCGAAGCCGTTTTTAATGTTGTAACGTCGCTTCTGCTCGGCATGAATGTGGCCAACGCGACGCTGCTCCTTGTACTGACCACGTTCGGAGTCACCGGTCTTTACGTAGCCCCGCGACGGCGATAGCGGACTGCCGATGCTCATCGGGCTGTGTAGTGGACTAAGGCTCAAGCTCTGCGGACTCTGAGCCGCCGAGTCCTTGGGCTCGAATTTCGGCGAGTTGGGATTGCTGTTTTGAGACTGCTGGCTGACCACCGACTGTCCACCACTGTTGGCACTAGCATTTAGCAGCAGCTGTTGCTGACTGGAATTAGACTGCTGCTGCTGTTGTTGTTGCTGCTGCTGCTGCAGGGCCTGGAACGCAATCGCGGATTGTTCGGATTCATCGAAACCGCTGGCCTCGTAACCGGGCTTTGGGCAGCTGAACAATTGCGAAGCCAGTCGCACCTGCGCTTGTGCTTGGCTTTGATTCGTCGTAACTTGCATATTTGAGGTAGGCACGGCAGAGTTGATGAGGTGACTGCCACTCGCTACCTGACCTACTCCTGCCGTCATAGCTGAGGGCAGCATCGGCAGTATGTGTTTCACACCTACGACAGACTGGCCAGTCATTTTCTCAGGGCCTGTACTCACCGTGTACAGGTTTGACGTGCCTGTAAAAACAAAAATTACGTGCTAGTTAGTCTTGCACAATGAATTTGGATAATTTAAATAGTTTGGTAAATGAGCTTGTTTAGCTTACTGTTTGTGAGCAAATGGGCAAGTAGGACGTTGTTGTTAAGATTGAGATTTGGATCACTGGCTGCTGAGACGAGCGGTGGTGGATGCATTCTGACTGACGTTAATGAAGAGCTACTCCGCGATCTGTTTCTTGCTTTCATTTGGTACTGCGAAAATGCAAAAGAAAAAACAACGTTGCAATAATTGTCAAAAGATCGTAAGTAGAGAGCTTTTGGAAAAAAAAAATCAAAGTTTAACTTGCATAACGAGAGGGAAAAAGATTAAAAGAAAATTATGTTAGATACGTACTTTTGGCACTGCGAATATTTCCTCTTTGACTTCGACCGGTGGCGATAAAACCGTAGCAACGTTCGCTGGCGTGACGACAGTTGTTGGGCTGGCGGTGGTAGTTGTGGACGGCCGGGGTAACAGCTTGGCCGGATGCTGGGCAGGTGCAGTAAGATCGATGCCCTGAGGCTTGCACTGCAGGAGAACGTGCGACTGTGTGGGTTGCTGTGTTGCGACTGCGACCACCGGTGATTGAGTTGGCAGTGTCTGCGGCACGTGGGATATATACTTAAACGAGATCGAAGGATGACATTTCTCTCTCTTTCTCTCTTTCTGCCTTTGTCTCTTTTTCTAAGCACGCGCGTGTGAGTTGGCTAGTTATAACGAACTGAGAATTACACAGGTAGAGCTTGAAATTCAAATAGGTTGGGGCTCGATTAGAGATGGTTGACAGAGTAGACTGTGATATTATTACGGCGCGAGTAGTTTGCAAGTTAACACTGGTTATGTTCGATAATAACGATTAATGTAAATTATTTATTAAAATGTTGTCAACGCGCATAGTGAATTCTCGCGCGTCGAATGATCAAGTTGTACGACTAGTTTGAATGTACATTAATTATATATAAATGAATATTCTTTATCACGCTAAGAGATGACCGGAGTCATCGTAAACGTACATATATTAGAAACAGCCTAGTTTGTTTTTCTGATTCCTACATGTTATGATAATTCATTAAGTAATCAAAGATTAATGCAAAAGCTGCAGGTAAATTGTCGCGTTTTATATTTTGCATATAAATATCGAGATAACTTGATTTTTCATATTCAACGAGCATATCGTAATAAAAGCAATGTTAAAACAAAATAGCGAGAGAGACACAGATCGATGATTTTTTTTTAATGTACCTTGAGGCTATTACTAGTAAACTTGCACTGCTGAAGATCGAAAGTCTGAGTCGGAGGGGGAAATTTATATCCTTGACTTGCAATCTTGTTGTACGGCTTAATCGACAAATTGGTTTTCAATTGCTTTGAGACTTGCAAGGACTGTTGTTGTTGTTGCTGCTGCTGTTGTTTTTGCTGTGCTTCCGTCGTTGAGACAAAAGTCTGCTGCTGCTGCTGTTGTTGCTGCTGATTGAGCAGCGCTTGTACATGCTGAGTAGCTTGATCAGTGAGACCAAGCTGTAACTGCTCGGAGGCATTGGCCATGCCCGTCGTTTGAATCTCCATTGCATAATCCGTTTGCTGCGTCGACTGATATGCTGACAGCTGTTGTTGCTGCTGTTGCACAACTGCTGCAGCTGCTGCTTGAAATATTTGTTGCTGCTGTTGTTGCTGTTGCTGCTGTTGTTGATGCTGCTGCTGTTGGGCCAGTCGTGAGTTGCGTAAGGAAGCTCTGCTTTGTCGAGGCTGCCTTGTTCTTGTTGGTTGCGTCGACTGCTGCTGCTGTTGTTGTAATTGCTGTTGTTGCTGCAATCGCTGAAGCTGTTGCTGTTGTTGTTGCAATTGTTGTTCATAATTTTGAAGCGCGTTGAATTCATCGGTGATACTACTGAAAATGGAATTAATCAAATAATAGATTAAGAACATGAATATAAAACAATAGCTTACTTCTAGTAGTGAGTAGAGATGAAATTAAGGCAGATAGTCATAATGTAACGTATAATATAGCTTACTTACACATTATTACGGAAGACGGATCCAGCAGTTTCCGGCTGGGATTGGCTAAAGATTTTGGCGGTATATTGGAGGCTCGGCTCGTCGGTCTGCATCGCTTGAGCACCACCGGTCGACGGCTGGGATTGTGTCGAGGTCGTGACAGGTGGTTCCGCAAGGCTGCTCACCTGATTCATCGGCGTCATCAAATCCAGCTCTGGGTAGCTGCTGTTGAGCGCCGCGTTTTGAAAAACGTCCTCCTCTGGCACGGGTGGCAGCCGTGAGTTTAAAAACTCTGTCGAGTAAAAACAATGTTTTATTTTAAATATATTTTTATTGACACATCTACGTATGTCGTTGTAAACTGAGTTGCTCGTTGTTTTTTTATTTATTAGCACGTTAAGTAACTCTTTTTAATTCATTAAGAACCAAGAAAGTTGCCGGTTTCAAGCATAAATATATTTTAAACTATCGTAAACTATATTACCGAATGCAATGAAAGAGAAGAAATCGTCTTACTTAATTTATCAAATATATAATTACCATAAAAAAACGGTTAAATTTAATGAATATTGGCAGTGTTATTATTAATAATTATAACCTTGGAGCGGCTCCAGCGTGTCGATAAAATCGTCCAGATTTGGTTGAAGTGGTCCCAAGCTAGGTTGAATAAAGTCGGCCAGACTGGCTCCTCGAGCTACAAGAAAAAGAAATAAAATAAAAAAAAATTAATAAAATTATTCAACAGCAGCTTTTGAATGACAGAAGAATAATATATTGCTTTGGCAGAGGCTGATAGAAAAAGAAAAATTGAAATGACTTATATATACGAAGGTAGGCTTACCGATTTCTCGGGAGTCCGGGAAGTATAGCGGCTGATGGAGACTTATGGTGGAAAATAGAGTGTCGGTCATGAGTTCCCGATAATCCTCGTCGACCATCATACTGTGCACGTCGCCGGGTGTGACTCCGCTTGCACCGCTGCAGGAAATCTGTTCGCCTCCGGGTCCGTACATATCGAAGTTGCCCATACTGTCGCCCCATTCCAGAGTGTCCATCGATTCCAACTTTATTAAACAAACAAAAAAATACATGTAAAGATTTATTTCATTACGTTCACATCATCAAATGTCATTTTTGTATATAATAATTCGGTTATTGGATTAATCATTTATCCCTTAGCTGTAACTAATAAAAATTAATTAGTTAATAAGATATGGTGTAATAAATACCATGTCGCTGCCATCTTTGCTCGTCCAGCCAAGGATTTTGTTCCGGTAGAACATACGCCATTTCTTGTACTCGGCAGTAACGGCAGCGAGTTTTCGCTTCCAGTACTTGCCTTCCAATACTACTGCCTGTTGTTCATAAATAAAAATCATTAGTTTTAAACATTGATTGAATTGCAATTCAATATATTTTTATGGTTTTTTATCATAAAAATATAAAAATTTAAAATTCTATAATTAATGTAAAGTCAAAATATAATTTAATAATGATAAATTAATAAAATAAATTGATATATTTTTAATATTATTTTATCGTTATAATATAAAGCTTGGAAAAAAATGTAGATGCGTTTTTTATTTTCTTACCTCGGGTTTATTATGTGTATCTACGTCGAGTGGAGATGCAAATTGACATACCAATGTGCTTTGCTTCAGAATAACTAAAAATAGAAATAAAAGGCGATTAAAAAAGGCGTTACATATATTGTAGATAAGTCTTGTTTCTTTATAACAGCAAACATTTTTTTTTTTAATTATTTTTACAATTAATTATTTTAAGTATAAAATTATGCATAGGTGCGATGTAAATATTAAATAGATTTTAAAATTTTAATCGAAACTCATTTGTAAAATTAGTATTTATTCTTAATCATATTATAATCTAAAAATTCATATTAATAATATATAAATAGAATAAAGTTTATATTTATCGATCAATTGATAAAAAATTTTAATTTCTTAAATATAGGTGAATACATCGATACACATCATACGAGATTAATAGTATTGATTAATAGTGTTCGTTTTCGTATAACATTTTGAATTTTGTTATTTTTTGTAAAACCGCAATTTAGTAGGACTCTTTACATAATAATTCTAATACTGTTACAGTTTTCGTACGAAGTGTTGAAAAGTGTGATAAATAAAAAAAGTTTTTTAAAATCAAGTTTATCGACCTCCAAAATAAGAAAAAAAAACATCCTGTTCTAATCTATACTAAATAACATCTTATTTTCAAGCAGTTATCACACACATTTATTAGGCATAAGGTTATTTTTAATTATAATAATGACCACCAATAAATTATCAACAATCTCGAATAAGAAAAAAAAAATTTAATTAAATAAATAATAAAAAAATAAATAAAGTGGCAATACCAACTACTATCCTCCAGTCGTGCCATAAGCCTTTGGTAAACAATTGCTACAATCGGATCCCGACGAATCCATCGTTCGAAACATGATTTTATGACGATGCATTTTGGCTATTGATTTGAATAAGGACTCGCGAGAAAGATTCGACGTTTTATATGGATTAAATATGAAGAAAAAGAGAAAAAAGTCTACGTGAGAAGTAATCGGATAATAATTGATCGATTTTGTGATTGACTTGAGCGCTTTCAAAAGTTTTTTTTAATAATTATAGATATTTTTTTAATAAAGGTAAATATAGATATAAAAATGTGAAATGACGTTATGTAATTAAAATGATTGATTGTATTGATAATAGCAATATCTTTATAAATATAAAATTTTAATATTATTATTTTATTGATCTATTGTTTTTTTTTTTAAATTATATCAATAAATTATACTGTATAAATGTAGTAAGAAAAAAAAAATTGATCAGTCGTATAAATTATCAATAAAAAATCAAAATTTTATTAAAATTAGTATCGAAAAAATGTGATAAAGATATAAAAAAAAAGAAAAAAAGAATTGAAAAATAAAATTTTTCTTATCAATATACAATCAGCCGTATAAAAAAAATAAACCCCTTTGAACTTCAGAAACGGTATAAGAGTTTGTATTAGTCAATATGCAACAACCTCTTATCGCAGTGAATGAACTTTGAAACAGAAAGAAAAAACACCGAAAAAAAAAAGAAATAATGCAGTTAATTGAGCAAAAAAATTAAATAAATAAATAAAAACTCAACAAATGTAAGAATATATACGTACATGTGTAAAAATATAATCACAAAGTTTGTAAAATCTGAATTTTACGCAATTGTAAAGAAAAAAAAAATAATAATGAGAATGTGGTTTTATGGAAGACAGCGAATAAAAAAACGAAGGAAAAAAGAAGACAAAAAATGAAGTAAGGTAAAGACAAGTAAAAAAAAAATATGTATGAAGCCTTAAAATAGGTATATAGGTATATATGTATATATAAAGAGATGATAGATAGATCGAAGAAGCTGCCAACGAGGCGTTGCGCGTCAAACTGATGTCGCAGCTGAGGGATATACTTATTAGTCGCCGCACCACTGATTGTGAGAAAAAGAAAGCAAGAAAGAGAGAGAGAGAGCAAGAAAAAGATTATATTCCCGCACGGGTACATAATATCTAAAGAGTTGTATATAAGTATGTTGCATGTTATTAAGCCGAGAGACACGAGACACGCACGTGGCCCATGGCTATTAGCGCCTTTTTTTTCTGCTTGTTATGTCTTTTTTTTGCACACTTCTTATCAGCTGAGACGCGCCGGCGCCGAACCTCCGAGCAAGCAAGATATATTTGTATATTCACATACCGCGAGTGTATGTATAGCAAGAGGAAGGGGAAAAAAATTTGCTTCAGACAACGACGACTGCCCGAATTGTGGATTATATGTGTGTATCTGTATGAGATACAGATACACGCGTATAGCAGAGGAGAAAAATCGCGCGAATGATATTTAGCACGTTTTGCAACATGAATAGGGAGTACATAGGTGTATACACACATTTTTTGCATCTCTATTTACGTAAATAATTTTTTTTTTTTTTTTTTTTTTAAGATTGTAAAGAGATTTGCAGTCTAAGCTGTTAATCCTCAGCGGATATTATCAAGTTCCATGTACATACTTGGAAGCTCGGGTATATATGTATAACAAATTGCAAGAGATAAGAAAATTCCTATGAGCTTTACGCTACTCGATCATGTCACCATATTTTTGTTTTTTACAAAATTTATATTTACTCTTTGGAAAAGTTTATTAGATTTTTTTTGTCAAGTATTCTTAGTTGAATGCATTTATTAATTAATTCTCATTTTAATTAATAAAAATTAGAATAATAATAACAACAATAATCATTAATACAGGCTAATACAAAGATCGTTCCACTTGATAAAACACAGAAATGGTTGTTCTTTTCTTAAATTACACATTGAGCACGACACTTTAATCGATTTAATTAAATACGCACGTTTTTTTTTTTTATCAGCTTTTTTAACGAACGCAAATTACGAACCAGGTATACACATCCGAGCAACTTGTTAACACTCAATTTAGCTTGTAAAAAAATGTGTGTAAATATCATTCCAATTTTTAATAAAAAAAAAAAACGAATTTTATGATGTACTGATAAATTGATACGACAACAACAACAGTAACAATTACTGCAACTATTATTTTTAACTCATAGTTTCTTATTTTCTTTTATCGTCTCAAAATTCAATAGTAAAACATATAGTTTTTTATATTACTACATAACATTTGGCTAAAATATTTCTAAATTTCATTTCTTATAATGCGAATGACAATAAAAGTAGACGATTAATAGTTATATTTGAGCTATTTATTTAAATAAAAATTTAACAGACGATAAGATAGTAAAACCTGTGACAAATTCAAAGTCAACAAAATTAATGATTTCAATGATAAAGGCAGTGTAGATAATCAAACAAAAAAAAATTTTAATACCTTGTAAAGCCTACTACAACAGGTTTTTCAATTTCTTAAGCAATACTTATAAAAAATGATAAATTTTTTATAACGAAAATGTGGAAATTTCTATGAATAACTTGGTAATAATTCACGGTAGTAAAAAAAAAGAATGAAAAATTGATTGTATAAAATACAAATATTAAAATTTAAAAAAAAAGCTTATTATGCTTATTACAATTGTATACAAACATACATTTAATTTGTTTTTTTTTTTATTAAAATACTTTATGTAAACATATAAAGCATATATTTATGAAAAATTTTAAATATTTAAAAAAATTGTTGTCATAATAATTTTACAAAAAAACATTTTTAAAATCACTCTTATATTTTGCGGTCAAATTTTTTAATTACAAAGTCTTATAAAACAAAATTAAAAGAGGTAAATTTTCTATCTGTTAATAATTTAAATATATAAATAGGTAACATTCTAAATTCCTTGTTTCTTATTAGTTAAAACTAGGCCTTTTAAATTCAAAAAAAAAAAAAGTATAAAGAAAAGCTATACGGAAACAACTCTTTTGTTGAAACAGCTGATAACATGAGTCAAGAAATTAAAAAAAAAAAAAGAAAAAAAAAGGCAGCTGCCGTTACTCATAAAACGATCATTGATCCGCAGGCGCTGCTTTTCGCTCGACTGCACAAACTGCTCTCAAGTATAGCGCAGTAAGTTCATTGCCGGACTGGTTGATCACACCCGCATACATACACACACATATGTCATTAGATCATTATCACCCGTTAAAAAGGCGGAAGGTAAAACAAGGCGGTTTGCTTGAGTGACAACCAATAAAAAGAAGGTGGCACACGCAGAAGTGGCAGCACCCACCAATATAGTATGCATCTTATCGATGTGGCATTATATATAATAAGAAGAGTGAGATGAGTGCAACGCGTATATTATATACGCCAACAAGACTTACATTGCATGTGCCAGCATCGCCAGATGACGTTGTTCAGACGTATCTTGTCCTTCCAGCGAAGCCGGATGCCTTTGAAGCGATTCCATTTGGGCGATGTCAGCTTCTGTCTGAAACAAATCCGAGTATTTCCTTGTACAACTTTACGTACATACATACATACATATAGATTTTATTAGCTTAGAATTAATTTTTATAGTTATGGATACTTTAGTTATGTAGAATGTTATCATTTTTTCTGCTGAGTCGCAGATTTAGATAGTTGCATATATGTGCATTTTTATATGTACATGAATGTGTGCGTGCGTGTGTGTGTGTGTGTGTATTTACTTGACATTTGAGATGTATGATGAATCAAGAGTGTGTGATGATTGGTTGCTTAAGGAAAATGAATATGAAAAAAAATTTTTTTTTTCGTTGATATCGTTTAATTATTTGTTGACGGAATTATCAATGAAATATTTATGTATCAATGATTTGAAATATGTAGAGGATACAAGCTTATTCAATACTTTTATTACTTTGTGATTTTCCGTAATACAATTATTAATTATTATTATTATTTTTCTTTTTTAATTTAAAATGTCTTTATAAAACGTAACTTGGTAATGAAAATTGATTCTTTGTCAAGTTAAAATTTTTTTCATCCGCTGAAATAAATAGACTGAAAGCGTATCAAATTTATTTTTGTTTTTACAAAAATTTTTGAAATCTCGACATTAATACATATTTTCTTCAAACTAATAATAATATCTACTAACGAGCTAAAAAATCACTGGTTCAAAATTAACGTTGTTAATTTTTTTATTTTTTAGTTTTAATAAAAGCTAATTTTACTCCTTTTATACAAGCAGAAATTATTTTTTAAACAATTTAGTAAAAAATTTTCTAATTATGAAAAATTAATTTAATTATTGTTTTTAATAGCAAATGGTACCTGATTAATTATTTTAATATAAACGAAAGAAAATTTTAATACAATATTTCCTAGTCAAAAAATGGTTAAATGTTGAACCAAATATACGTAAATCAATCTAATTGTTATAGACGTTTTGTGCAATTCAATAAAATCTTGTCATAAAATAATAAAACATAAAACTATATCAAATATAATCTTTGTTTTAATAAAAAATGACAACAATAATTTTTATGACTTTATTATTTCGTTTACTGCTAACAATATAAGTTTTACAATGAATATACAGCAAGAAATAATATCTATCACAAATTTTTCATGTAACCCTTTTTGTAAGAACATATAAAAGGAATCGAAACAA
Organism: Leptomastidea abnormis; assembly: GCA_030522805.1. Taxonomy (NCBI): domain Eukaryota; kingdom Metazoa; phylum Arthropoda; class Insecta; order Hymenoptera; family Encyrtidae; genus Leptomastidea; species Leptomastidea abnormis. The sequence goes on along the minus strand of JAPYZE010001221.1, from coordinate 9,548 downwards.
AAAAATTTGGACGTATTCTGCTTTTTAACTTGATATACAAATAAAAAATTTGAATTTGTCTTGTACTAATTCATAAGAACGAGCATTTTTTTATTATTCCCAAATCAACAATATAAAGCCATTCGGTATTTATAACTTCTAAGAATAAGAGAAAAAAATAGAAATAAGGAAGAGGAAAATACGAATTTCCATTTGAAAAAAATTTGAGAGAGAAAGAGGGAGAGGGAGAGAGAAAAAATCGACGTCATCGAGCAAACAGCATAAACCGATAGTGCAGCAGCAGCAGTAATAAGTGATATACAAAGCTCGAGATCAAGTAGGAATATACAAATATGAGTTTTTTACATCGATATTAGTTACGTGTTATAAGAAATGTAAAAATCGATACGTATAATATTATATGACCAATCCAGATTACCCTCTCTTGCATTTCTCTTACTATTTACCAAGAGAAAGGCATGCGATAAAATAGAAGATACGAAAAAGGAGAGGTGAGTTTTCCGGTCTGGAAGATTCCCTTCTGACGGCAGGTCTTATCGGGAATACGTTAGCGAGACTCTCCTTGGCATTAGACCCTGTCATCACAGCTGCCATAGATACTCTATCCAATCAATTTTTTTTTTTTCGAAGAAATAAATTTGTTGAGCGATAAATGCAAGAAAAAAATTTGTCTATCATGTAACGCCAAAGAAATTAAAAGGATTTTATTGCCGATATTTACAAAAAAAAAAAAAAGGATAAACTTTTTTTATGAAGATAGGGAGAATGTATACTATCGTCATTATTGAATAATTAAATCAATTAGTAGCATTCAATCACAAATGAGTCTCATGGAAATATAAAACGGAAAATTTATGATTTTCGATATGTATTGAATTTTACACATGTTGCGATGCATAGCTGACATGTATTGGTGTATTGCAGTAAATTTATTGTAATAATTTAAATTAAAACATTAAACTTCAACCTTATTAATAAAATAATAGGGAGAATAATAATTGATAGAATCCATTTTATTCATGAGTCATTTAAAGCGAGTTAAGCTTACAAAAAAATTAAAATTTTTTATTTTTAATTTTTATCAAAACATATTGTGTACAAAACATCGCAATAAAAAAAAAGCTTACACAATAAAACTTACAACTTACAGATCATCTTTTTCTTTTAATGACGTAAAAGAGAGGCGTGTTGTTATAAGCCTTTTACAATATTTTTTTCTTTTTAGATATATCCTACGTCTTGATTAGATAAGAAATATATAAGTACAGAGAACAGATAAAAGAGTAGGTACTATTTAGAATTGAAACGGATCTAGTGAAGTTTTATATTAATTATGAAGTTTCAATGACAATAAATTAAACGATATTTTATATACACAGTTGGCCAATGGAACGAGTTGGCAAATCGGCTGTTATTTTGTACTAGGGCTGGGACTATTTGAATTATGAAAAACTCGAACATTCGAAGAAATTATTCGACGAATATTTGTAATTTGAATTGATATCTGGTCCGATATTCGAATCTTTACTAACAAGGAGACTATCAGGTATGCGGGTCATGGATTTTGATGAAACTTGGTATACTGGGCCCTTTTGGCATAATATGAAAGAATCCCAAGTTCTAAGGTCCAACGCCTTTTTATTTTTGAGATATCTATCATCAATTGTTAGAATTTAGCATTGTTTTTTATATCTATACATATGAAAAACAATATACAGATATAAAAAACAATGCTAAATTCTAAGCTTTGATGATAGATATCTCAAAAATAAAAAGGCGTTGGACCTTAGGACTTGGGATTCTTTCATTATATGTAAAAAGGGCCCAGTATACCAAGTTTCATCAAAATCCATGACCCGCATACCTGATAGTCTCCTAGTAAGAAAATTTAAACAATAATAATCATAATATGTTTAACAGGGATATGCAGAAAGATCATTAATATTGCAATTTTGCAATTTTTCAGACGACCAAAAGCTGCATTCTCTTAGTATAATAAAATTGAATGCTATGCAATTTCGGATCTTTATCTGCAAATATTTGCATTTTTTTTATTTTTGACTAGCTTTGCCTTATCTTTACACTTGACAAGTGATAAGGCTTTTTCATTTTTATAAATTCATAAATCTTTACGTTTCTGCATGAAACAAAAAAAAAAAAAAACGTATGAATAAAAATACTTTCGAGTTTATACACAAATTTTCAACATTAGCGTTTGGGAGTAGACGAAAAATGTCGGTTAAGCAAGACACTGTACGCGGTAAATTTGATTATTCAATTGATTACAAATCATTATAATTTATGCGGCTTTGTGTTCTTTGTACGAGAATGCGCCGTTCACCAATACCTCCTACTATATACAACTCTTGGTCATGGCCACCAAGTGTGGTTTTATAATGCCAGATAGAAATGTTGAAGTCGACAGAAAAACCGATTTACTTTGCTATTGTAAGCTTTTCAACTATGTCTGAGAATACAAATGAGTTTTGTTTGTAAATTTTAATTTTTTTTTGTTTATGTTTTTATTATTTTTTTTTTTTTTTAAATATCGTGAACAAGCATGATTATGTATCCCATGTACACGCAACGATTAAAATGAAACTTATTTATGCGCATTAATATTAAAAAAAAAATTATAGATTAGCATCATAGAAGCAAATAGGAGCAAAAAAAAATTGTATCTTGAATAATTATAATGGCTTGAGACAATGTCGTTATGTCATGAAAAACTTGGGATTTCAAACATTTGTACAAATGAGAAACATCTTACGAATTAATAAACAACATCTGACGACCTATAGCATTTATCAAAAGCTAACTCGATAATAATATCGGCTAAGCTTAAATCTTTGTTAACTATAAACACATTTATTAGTGATTTAGTAAACAAAGATTTTTATAAAATCATTTTTTTTTTTAAATAAATAAAAAACTAAATATACACATGAATTGATACAAGAATAAGAAAATAATCAATTTGATATTGCTTTTAATTTTACAAATTGAAAATATCAAAATGAGAAATAATTAATTATTGACTGAAATGAAAAAAAATTCATACTGTATGACATAAAAATAATGAAAACAATGTATCGTCCTTTCATTCAATTCTCATAATTTACAATGATAATTTACCCACGAGTATAATCACAATAATTTAAACAAAAAATCAAAGTAGAAAAAATAAGATCAAAATATTTTCCTTTTCCATTATCTTATTTACTCAGATACGAACTACCTCAGCAGTGTTTTTATATTCCCTTCGTCATCTCTTAATTAATATATCGATTGTTACCCAAAATTGTTTTTTTTTTTTTTTTTTTTTTTTTATAACATTTTACATTGAAAAAGTACACACACACAAACAAACAAATATACACACATGTACAAGTACGCGTTGAATAATATAAGTTACTCATTTGCGTCAAATCGCGATAATAATCACAGCATTCACAGCCGCCACCAATCTCTCGATATGTATATATTTATACGGAAAAGTACGGTTGTTTTTTAAAAAGTCCAAGCAGCAGTAGACCCACAAATGTAAAAAAACAAGAATAAGAATATTAATTTGTATTTTTCCGTAAATAGCTAAGTCTGAAGATCAGTCAATAGGTTCAAAACGAAAGCTTGATCGTAAATTTAATAACCGTCAAAGAAAGAGTAAGAGAGAGAGAGAGAAAGAGAGATCCGGAAAAGGCACGATCGCTTATAAGTCGTGCTTATAAAACCGCTATCGCCGATAAGCAGCCTTACAGCGCGATTTTTTCCTATATACATACGTAAAAGTACGTAAGACTCTATTTGTCACAGTTGAGTTGCTTTCAACGGAATGTTTTTTATCAGTTACGGTTTTTCCCAATATCACACGGACCCCAGAAAATTTTAACAGTCCGAAAGATGCAAATTGCGAACGCCAAGCTAATGTATACATACATATATTAGTGAGCAAAGATGGGACGACTTCATTGCTCTAATATTATTATATATTTTTTTTTAAGGAATCTTGGAAATATAACGAAGGAAAAAAGGAAGAATCGAAGTGATAATTTTTGTGATGGGCCAAAATTGCTAAATTAATATACTCTTTCAAGCATTTCGAGCGTTGAAGTTTTCTATAGGTGCTTTTCATGAGGGCGTACTTTGCCTCCTGACTCGGCAATCCTTATCTTTATTTTCTTTTATCGTACGAGAAAATACACACCTTTAAACTAATGCCTCAGAGATCAAAATTTATGTATTTATATGCGCGCGCGTGTGTGTATTGTAAATAATCTTATTACTATTTTATTTTTTTTTTATTAAAAAAATAAGTATACAAATAATTGTTTTTTATTCGCTAATTTTTTTTACTGCTACTTTCACCGCAGCTTATCGTACATTAAACGCGCAAGAGTGTGTAGATGTAAAAATAGAAGCGTAAAAGTAAAAATAGTCCCCTGACAATCAGATAAATTAAAATGATTTTTATTTTTATACCTATTAAATAAAAAAATCAAGTAAAGATTCGAATCAACTTTATACACATTATATACTACGAAAATAAAAGCTAATTTATACACATTCTAAGAATTAATTATAAACCAAACGAAGCCACTCCACACTGTATGACATAAATAAGAGCATAGGCAAGCTCAAGGCGATTTAGAATGAGTTTGTTTTGATAAATATATATATTTTTTCGTATAAAGGCAGTGGCGCGTGTCCAAATCTTTTTTCGTTCAAAACATAAAAATACACACACACACATACATATAACACACACTCACACTTGACAAATTTTTCATTGAAAAAAAAAAAAAAATGTTTCATAGCACAGCTTTGGAATGGCTTTCGAACTATTGAAGTTCAAATCTAAGAAGCATATCATAGATAATAAGTCTTACAGATTGATATTGGCTTAAGGCGACTCTGATGAACGAAAACAATATTTTTCTACAGGTAAAAATATGTTTGAGCTTTTTGAGAGAAGAAAAAGGAAAAAAGAAAACAAAAGTAAACTATCTTGTAAACCTTGGCTGTATAAATGTTCATCAGGTATTTTAAGTACCTACATTTAAATGTACGTTAAAACAATGCCTAAGAAACAGATATTATAACATAATAAAGTAATGAATCAACATTAATTTTATTTTTCTTAATATCGTCTCAAATAATCAAGTAATTATAATAATAAAAATTTTTAGCATGGCTACACCAAGCTTAAAAATAAATAACTAAATTTAAATATTCATAACAACATAATTTTACTTAAATTAAATACATTCAGATTAGTGCACCTTTTATCTCTGAAAGGTAGTAAAAGTGTATTGAAGATATAAAACAGTTATGAGATAGAGAAAAAGCAATCTACGCTATCAGCCCCACGTATTGTCTTATATACATCTCTTGCGTAGTTTAGAGAAGCTTCTTCTCTGCCACATGCAAGGTTGCTTTTGATTGTCACATATATAGCATTCCCTGCTGGATCTCTTTTATCAGGTCTCACTTTCATTAATTTGATTGGCTTTCTATAATTCTATAGCTTTCTCCTTATATTTATTAAGTATTTTGTCAAGTAACAATATACATCTATGTATTTCGAGTATAAGTGTCGTAAAATGTTACGTTACGAGTAATGCTTTTATTTTGTATTACATAATTATTTCTCGGGTGTCAAGTTTGTAAATTTCAACAATTATTTTTGAACATAAGGATAAATTACCTTATTGATATTTAGTGCCTAAAGAAAAAAGTGGCTATTATGAAAATAAACAGAGAAAAGAAATGAAATTGAAAGGAATAATTTGTGGCCCACGATGGTTTAAATCAAGACCTTGGACAAACGATGATTAAGCTTATAATGTGAAGGCCTAGCCTTGTCAAAAATTACAAAAACAAATACCTACGCAATAGAGAAAAACTAAGAGTTTTGCTTGCGTGAGGTTTCTTGGAAATCTAGCAATAGTTACTAATGATACTTATCATATCAGATAATAGATACAAATTTTTGTTGAATTGAAAAATGAAAAATAATTTCAGCTGCTAAGAGGGCTAGCTTTTTGAAGAGAGGGAGAGGGGGGGGGGATAGAGAGAGGAAGATGAGAAGAGAGAATAGCATGTATGGGCTCTTTCAATAATGAAATGACAAAAAATCTATAGAAGCATAAGATAAGCGTAGATTTTTCGTTTCAATTATTTATACGTGCTTTCCAGAGAGGGCGATCGAGGTAAGACCTGCCGTGAAGCTGTTTTCTTATCTTATACCAGATGATATAGAGATCGAATCGTCGTCTACATGCGGTTTAAGCTGCCCGGAACTCTAATACATATTTTTTTTCCTCTTTTTTCTATCGCACGTGTATTAATGTGTCTATATGCGAGAACTGATAAAGCTGACGCCGATAAAGTAAACTTTGCATAATTTTCCTGAGTAAAAGTTCACTTGGACTGTATGTATAGAGTAAGCATATTAAGATCTTATGGTATTTAAAAATATTAATAAAATTCAGAGTTAAGTAATATCAGACGCAGAAATCGGAAAAAACGAGCTATTGCGATGTTTCAATATAAGTATATACGTATACGTCTAATAATAAATGATTAAGCTTTTAAAAATTTTAATCATACCTAACTGACTTTTTTCACAATAATAATTTTTAAATAAAGAGCAAAAGACTTGTAAAATAAATTAAAATTAAAATTTATATTTATTAAAAAATGTTTAATTTACAATATGTAGTCCATTAATGTAATGTACCTACTATTATAAGAATGGCGAAAAAAAAACACGAACGAAAAGAAATTGATAGGTAGAATAAAATAAAGAGAGGATGAGGGAGGAGGACGTATTGCTGCTCACCTGTACGCCAAGGACATGCACTGGAAGAGCTTCCGGAGTGAGGTCTCGATGCTGAGCTGCTGCTGGGTTGACCGTACGTCACCTGGAGCCCCGACGATGAGGCCGAAGCTCGGCTGGGCGACGATGGAGAGCCGAGCAGCGGGATCCTCCTCCTCCTCGGCCTCGTCGTCGTCGTCCGGCACGGGTACCGCGACCTCGTCCTCGTCGTCCTGTGCCTCGGCCTCAAAGTGCGAGACCATGAAGTGGCCGGAGTGTATGGTCTCCGGCTGAGACTCGTGTGGCTCTTGCTTGAAGCGCCGACGCAGCGGGCTCGAGCCCAGAGGAGAAGCCTGCTGGCCGAGGCTGCTGGACAGCTGCTCCTGATGAGCGGCGGGACCCATTGACGGGCCGCCCTTACGGTACATCAGCTCGGCCTGCATGCTCGCCAGCATCCTGGAAAATAGAAAAGCAAGTGATACGTTATTTTATTTGTCGAACGTTTGATTTATTATTTGTTGAAAAGTTGGATTTCAAAATTTTATTCTAACGAACTTTGGACCTTATGAAGTAACGATAATCGGGATTTTTTTTAAATTTATATTTTATTAGCGTGTAGCGATTAATGGTATATATTTGTGTGTATAACATGCGTAATCATTGAGCAGCAAAGAAGCTACGGAGATTGATTATAAGCTTTGATAAATTTTTCGTTTCATAATTCGCACTAAAGTGTATATATTATATCTATAAAAGCGTATATAATATAAGTTGAATAACCGTCTCTATAGTAAAATCGAGAACGATACGAGAGAGGGTAAGGCGGTGGGACATTCTGAAAATTTCCAATCTACTTATAACGAGTGAACAGCTAACGCGTGCACACGTTCGTCTTGAAACGTTGTTATCAAATCGCTTCTATTTTAATACATAATTATAGATTACCATGATTTTAACATAAATATAATTGGTAAAAGAAAGGTTTGGGTATAGTAGAATTGGTTTTTTTTTCAGTTAATTATTTATCATCGACCCTTTTCATAATATAAGTTTAATGATATAAATTAACGTTAAAATGTATTGTTTATTTTTTGGTCTCATCAAACAATACAAAGAAGGTTGAGTCAAAGAAATGACAAAATAGAGAGTAAAATGTGTATGTATTATCAAATCTTTAATTATTGAATGGTCAGTCACTTTCTTACAAAGAGTTGCGTCGGCATCAGCACCTATTATATCGTTTTTTTCTCTCATGCTAAATTTAAATGCACGAGACGCGCGGAAGATATACGTTGTATCATCATCATATTTATGAATAAATGAATCATGCCCTGTATGCATACATATAATGCAACTTTTACATGAATTTATGTGTATTGATCGATCCAGCAGTGTATGTATATTACAGACAAGAACAAAAAGTTAATAAATAAAAATTGTTAAATTAAAGTGACAAATATAATTTAAAATTGACAAATTTTTAAAATTGACAAATATAATTTTGTTTTTTTTATATCCGATTTTTTAATTGAAATTAAAACCTTATCATCAAGGCAATGAGACAATAGAAACGGATTCAAAGAATCACATACTTAATAAAATGAGTCCAGTGGAACAATATCAGTGACCGAGTAGTCAGCGAGCCAAAAACAGTAATAAATACATAATATATATAAATATCTCGCGTCACGGCATTCTATACCTTTCTTATCTCCTCCCGACTATCAAATATCCACGAACTGGATAGTACAGCTTCGTTGTGTCGACGTTGAGCTGCTCGAAACTTTCCGCGATTATCTCTCGCATTTGACGAGAGGTCGCATCGACATTAGTGTCGTATTGTCGACATACATATACACATATATGCCTTTATTTTCTATACCAAAACGAATATTTGGACACGCGTTCTTTGCTTCTCCTTTTTTTTCAAATTTTTTATATAATATCCACTGGCTGGTCGCGACCTAAGCTTTTTATACACGCTAAATCTAAATATTAAATTAAAACTTGAATTTCTTAAAAAGTATTAATTTGTAATTTTTTTTCTATTTGAAACGATTGTTGATTTTTCTATCATTTGTGAAAGTGTTATTTAAGTAGAAATAAGAGAAAGTAAGAATCCACAAAGCATGAATATTAGGCAACAAGATTATCCTACTTTTTTTTTATTATTTTTGTACATAATATTGCAGTTTTATTAGTAATGATAATATAATAAAAGTTTGTATATTTCACTCTTCAATATCGACAATATAAATAAAGCAACAGGATTTGTTTGGTATGAAGTTCAAGTAAATAAGAAGTATTTAATTTATTTATGCGAGTCAAATAAATTTTCAAAATTATATTCTATTTTTACAAACAAAGTGTAAAATAATCTTGAACATTTATAAATAAACGATTATAATAATTTTTTTGTAATTCCGTGCGTAAAATTCAATTTTACGCACCGCTTTGGGTGTGTAAAATACTAGTTTTTCGCACTAGTGCGAAAAAGTACTTTTTCGCACTGGAATGCGATGCGGAAAAGTCCTTGTTCGCACAAGTGCGAAAAAGTAACTTTTTCGCACTGGTTTACAGTGCGAAAAAAACTTTTCGGCACCGATTATGTAAAATAAAAGAAAAACATTGGAAATTTGTATTTATATTTTTGTGAATGTATTTTATCATTGAATTGAATTTTCCGCAGTCATTACAAAATAGATATTTTCGTAACAAGGGCGTAAAATAC
>JAPYZE010001220.1:0-24804 GCA_030522805.1 Leptomastidea abnormis | reverse complement strand
ATTACGTAGTTACAGCTTGACAAGTAACAATTATTTTCATGGTTATCTTTCGCTTAAAACAACTCAAGCTTAAAAACCCATCGCTAAACGTAAGTTCAATATCGATAAAATATACAATTATTCGCTGTATAAACACATCTTAAGCAGCAATTAACTCATGTAAAATATAAGAAAAGTCGATAAGCAAAGTTATAGCAAGTATCTCGTTGTACTTGAAAAAATAACCTTCTACTACTGCTGCTTCTACTGCTACACGTGAGGTCTAGAGAAAAAAAAAATCGGACTAGGCCGACGAGGAAGTTAACCGATAAGCTGTGAGAAGAGCTTAAAAAAAAAAGAAAAAAAAAAGGGTATACCTAGAAGAGTCGGTAATGATAAAAGTTCCTGGCGGAGGTTGTAGCCTCCGGTGCTGGACGAAGTTTCATTCAGGATGTAGAAAGTGGAAGAGTAGTAGTAGTAAAGAGACTATGGAGGCGAAATCAATTAACGACTCGCTGAGGAAAAGTTCGTTAAGGCTTGAAGCTTTTGTTGTGAAGCTATATATACGTAAGGTTCTGCTTCGTACAAGAAGAGAGAAAGCTTGGCAGTAATTCTAATGGGCCGCGATACTTTGTTTTTTTTTTTCTGGATGAAATAGGAGTAGGCTAGTGTTACTTGACATTTTTTTTCTCTTTTTATTTTTAAGGATAAAGCTTGATAGAGCTTGCAAAGTTGATCTTGGAATAATTGGGAAAAGGAAGCGGTTGGTCTTTTTGTTACTTTAGTTTGTGATGTTTTTTTTTTTTTTTTTAAGGCTTAATTATTTAAGGAAGAGAAAAAAGGTATATAGTAAAACAAGATCACGTGTCAGTTTAAATGGATACTTTTTCTCTAGTTTAAATTGGATCAGTTTAATTGCACGAGAGTAAGTTTTAAAGATTTACACAGATTTATCGTTTACGGTGTGTAGCCTTACTCTTTGTTTGATGATTCGGTTAATACGAAAAGAAAAGGTAAATGTCTAAATGTAAAATCAGTATTTACTTGGGGAAATACAGTTAAATTAAGTTAAACGCGGAGGAAAACGTTTTCAATGATTATATGTATATACATATACAGGTAAAACGTAATTTTCAAACGTTAATTACAAATTTTGGATGAAGGATAATCAATTGTATTCTGGGATACGATTGAAATGCATTAATTATAAACGAAAGATAATAAAATGATAAAGATTTATAAAATTAATCATTATCTCTATTAAAATATCAAATAAGTTATAATTATAAACATTATTAAACAAATACATCAAAATTCAATTTTCCAAAAGCTCTCTAAGCCTTATTTTAAAAATAAGCAAATTTTGATAATACGTCATATAGAGAAGACATATAGTCCAATCGATGACTTATGAATAATCAGAATCTAGGCTTTCCAAGAGAAAAGAGGGGGGGAGGGGAAAAAGAGAGATATAGGAAGCAGATGGTTACGCGTCGATAGCTAATTACGAATTAACGGTCCGGTAATTGATTATCCGTACTAATTATCCTTCTGGTGGGAAGGCTATTTACGTAAGGTGTGTCATAATAGAGAAGCGAAAGTTTAAAAAAAATAAGCTGAGTATCTCAAATGCAGCTTGCAAGCTCTGGATATCTTAAGCTTTTAACAATTTTTTCAAAGTATTCATATACAAAATTTTTTATAAATAAATGACAAAACGCATTTTTTACGGTGTGCTTTATAGCCACGTCGAAAGGTATTGTTCTATTCCAGAGCTTGCGATAATTAAACGACTCTCGAGCTTTTGAGAATATATATGTATATGTATATATATATATAGTAGGAGGTGGAAAGGCCAATAAAGGCGCTTTTAGGTTAATCACACAACGTGCGAGAGATAGTAAAGTGGGATGGGAATGAGACAATAAGCAATTGCATTCGTATTCGCTCTTTGCTCTCTCTACCTCTCCCTACTATTTCGATCTCTTCCACCTATACGTTTTCTACCTATAAGGCATTGTCTTTTTGGTTATTTGAATTTTTGGAAGAAAAGAGAACAATGAAAGATATGCAATGTGTCAAGTTTTTTATATGAATGTGTTGTCTTGCACAGTGGTCCATTTTTCATATTGAAAAAGTAGGTAGGGTAGGTGTAGGGTAGAGATGTTATTGAAAAGTAGTTTAGTTTCAATTTTATATTACTGTATTATTGAATTGTGATTTAGTAAGTTTTGTGAAAAACAACATTTTTTGCGAAAGTAGAAATTCTGTATTATACGATGATATATATTTAAACGTCATGCAAGTTACAACGTAATGATTAATTTTGCAATATTTTTAACGAAAAAAAAAAATCAAATTTTTGTAAAAAAAAAAGAAAAATTTAATTTTAAAATTCACGAACTTGTTAAATCAATTTGCTATTCCCAATAAAATTGACAAATGTCACATGTTTATTCAAAAATCCGTATATTAGAAAACTGTTTCCATACTATATATTTTTGGTATTCGTTTGACCCAATTACAACTCGTTTAATATTCAGAATTAAAAAATTCTCTTTCTATTCCAGGTTCTCTTTCATACCATCGTCCAAAACATTCCTGTCCTTTTACAAAAGAAAAAATTCTGATTGAACATCGTGATTTTACATTCAAGCCCGATTTTTATTTTTTTACGTTATACTCGTTTTAGCAGGAATATATATACATTCAATAGGAAAAATTCGCTCAACTCAAATATCACAAAATAAAAAACAAAAAATAAAGCCTCGTTATCGCAACAGCTGTATTCGACATTCCGTCACTTTATTTATACTCCCTCCTTTTATTCCTATACATCCTATCCAACAAACCTTTGTAGGGGGGTTGGATACCATATCATCAGACAAAAATACACAACCAACGTAAAATAAACCAACCATAATTTCTCCAGCCTCTCAATAGCCATCAATATCTCTGATATATGTATACATGTATAACCACGCGAATTTCCGACGACAATTAAGGTCTTATCTGTGGAAAGCCACTGCCGAGAATAGTACATATATAAGCATAGATATAACGGTAGATGTAGAGAAGAGCTAGCTTGAAATTCAATGAAAACGCCGATTGCTAGTGTAGCAGCAGCAGTAGCAGTAGCAGTAGTAGTAGTAGTGGCTGATTTTAGCCTTACTACGATATTCCACCCACTTTGGTGGTCTGCTTTTACCGGTGAGTCAATTGATGGCGAGTCGCGATGTCTCGTAATTGGGTTGCTTGGAGAGTAGGGTATGTATATATAGTATGTGTGTGTGTCGTTCTATGTATAGGGTATATATCTGATTTGTGCGTTGTGGATTCTGAGGGTTTTGGCTTGGGTATTGGGTTGGTGGTTTTTGAAAATTATTTCTTTCTCTTCATTGAGCTTTTAGTTATAATGGAAAATCAGAGCTTGCACTGAGCTTTAATGGAAAATTTATTATTAAAAAAAGCTCTCTCTCTATTTTCTTTTCTAATATTCGTCCGAAAAATTATATTTCATAAAACCTTCTTTCAAACTTTCTACAAGTAAGTTACTTCCACTTCATCATCCATCTATTTTCCAGTCCCACGCTTTCTCTCACGCAACATTTACTACCACCATCGACCAACTCACTCAATCCACATATATAGGTATAGCCAAAATAGTAAAACGCGACCACAAAAATCTAGTTAAAACCGTCACAATAACCGAAATGGACTCACTTCCTATACATATACACCTGCTGTTTCCACATTGGAATTTTGCAATTTCAAGCTCAGTATATATCCGTCTGTAATTGAAATTTGAATTTTCAACCGAGTTTCTCTCTGGTATATACGATACAACTATGCAGCTGACCCGATTCGTTGTGCGTCGATATTTCATGGGTAAAAGCTCAGAGTGAGGGAGAGGAAAAGAGAGTATAGAGAAAGTGCGTGGGTTTCGTCGATGCAAGGTCGTGAGAGAAGGAACTTGGTTAGGAGAAAGGAGAAAGCAGAGAAATATGTATAGAAGTTGGAGAGTACGGAGGCGTAAGTTATACGCCGCGAGAGCGAGCTTGATTTTATGAGGAGATTCTAATCGAGCCTGCGAGCTTTAAGGAATTTTTTTTAAACTCTTACATTAGTTTAAGGAATGATTCTTTGAATTTCTGTTTCTGTATGAGGATGGAAAATTCTAGAAAGAGCAAGGTCATTTTTTTTTTGGTAAAATTAATATGGGTTATGGGTTAATCAAGTAATACACGTTATTTAGGACATAGCAAACTTTACGATATATAGTATATATCTGTGCGTGAACGCAAAATAATTCCAATGTGTGTGTAAGTGTTATTTGAAAATTTATTGGTGCCTCGTAAAAGCACCGGCTTCTAATTATGAGCGTGGCAGAGCGAGTTTTCATCGTAGATTAAAAGGATCGTTTAGTACCCGTGACTTTATGCATTATGGTCTGCAATTAAGAAGAGGATTTCGTTTTTTCTTTTCTTTTTATCTTTTTTTTTGGCTCAAGACGTAAAAAGAATATTGCATTGCAGAGCTTAATTTGAAATATAAATTGACTACTAGTGTATGCTTAGAAAAATTTAAAAGATATAATGTTTGAGAATAAACAAAATTTTTTGACGATTGAATTTTAAACTTTATATTTAAATGGATCTGAGAAACTTTATTTGCGCGTCACGTAAAATTTTATTAAAACTTTAATAAGAAGCGAGTTTTCATCTATTCTTCAACCAAAGTAACATTTCTTAATTAAATTGACTTTAATAAAACATAAGTGCGTATATATATTTTTTTTTTTAAGTTTACAGTGATATTCAAGTAATATTTCAATTTTGATTTCTAATCCTTTACAGTACAAAAACAAGGTTTCTTTTAAAAATCTAACTCTTAAAATTAATGGCGCACTTGAACCGATATGTAATGTATGTGTGTGTGAGTGTATGTTTTTCAAATAATAATTTATGGCATTTCATTCAGATGGGAATGTTAGCCTTGCGCTATCGATCATTTATTTTTGACAATGTAATTGGCGAAGCTTCGATAGTATAAGGAAAATATAGACCAAGAGTAAAAAAAAAGAAAATCTTGTGAATATAAAGACAAGGTCAGGAAAAGGACTACTTTGTATGTCGAGTAAGTTTTTAATTAAAAAATATGATGTTTTCTTACTAACAAGAAAGTGTGATATATGAATTCAAAGACATATTTTTTTGATTGGCATGTTTTCTTAAGGATTTACTTGGTTATTATTTGAAAGTTTGAATTTAATTGGAAATACAAGTTCAAAGTTATATCGGATGTTAAGTTAGTTTTAAATACTAATTGCGACATGGAAAATATTGTTTTTTAATGTCTAATTTTGTAACAATATTTTTCGATTTACACTTTCAAATTAATTGGAAGTAAGTTGTAATAATATTGTAATATTTTTTGTAATAATATTTTAATTGTTATTAATTTTAATAACTAATCCTATTAAACTTAACAAGTATAACAAGGATCCAATGTTAAAATGAAAACAAAAATCGGTAATGTATTTACAACTATAGCGGTATATTTTAGATAAAATTTGAATTTATAGCTATAGCCCAAATTATTAGAAATTATTCAATTGAATTTAATATGATTAATAGCATAGGAATAACGCAATTAATTTCGTATTAATTTAATGATATACATAAATGACCAATTGTCAATTTATAAGCTTTACAAGTCCTGTATATAATTTTGAAAAAATAAAAATCTTTACTAATTCTATTTCCTATCACTTATATCATTCTAGTATCCTCATAATTCCTATAACTTTGTAAAACTTTATAATTTATAATTCGTTTATAACTTACTCATTTTTATCAAACAGAAAATATCATTAATTAAAAAAAAAGTCTAGTCAGTACAAATAAAATACCACTGAATGAAATAAATTCTAAACAGTAATAGACAATCAACAACTATTTAAATATTAATTTCTAACTAATGACTATATTCATTTTGAATAAAACAATTAAGTGATATATTATAATGATTATAATAATATTTAATGAGATATTATTAAATAAATAAATAACTAATAAACACCCATTTCCTCTAACGTCATAAATAAACTAGCCATGTAATAGACAATATATAGGTTTTTTTGTTGTACTCAAGAGCACACAGAGAGATAACAGTTTAAAGTTGCATCCGCATAAACGCGATAGATAATAGTATGTATCTCGCAAGACGTCGCGAACACAGACACACACACACATATATAGATAGATAGATAGAGACAGTAAAAAAACAAGAATAACAAAGATATTGTAAAGGAGGTAGGATAGACGATAAACATAAGGAAATTTGAAAAGAAAAATGCAGATTATAATAGATTATACGTAATAAAGAAAATATAGATGTTTTAAAATATCATACAAGTGATATAATTATTATATCTCGATGAGAAGGAGGATATTCGAGTAGATCTAAAGAATGACTGGGTAAGAGAGGTCGGGGATATACCTTGCGTGCGTCTTTAGCGGTAAAAAGCTCCTCTCAGGTGTAGTCGGTCGGTCCACGCGCGGTAGGATAGCTCGGCGCCCTTGCACGTTGCTGTATCTGTACGCGCTGATGCTGCTCCTCTTCGGCTCTCGTTAAACATATGACGCAGGTCTTGCTCGTGCAACGATCCTCGTGTCCCTCGCCCCATAACGTTCTTACGACCGATATTGATAATCTACGTCTTCTATCCTCACCTACGATGTCACTTGTATCTAATTCGCTACGAGTTGATGTTGTTCGTAATGTTGTACCTGATGGGCCGAGGCTACGTTCGCTACGTGATGCCCCGGCCCCTATACCACTTCCGGTAATAACACCACCACCACCACTTGCAAGCACAACACCGCTGCTACTTCGTCTTCTTTTTGATTCGAGTAATATTGATTTTTCCATTTTTTTTTTGTTTTTTGTTTTTGTTGATTTTGAAGTTTTGATTTATATTTTTAGAAGCGGTGATCTCGTCTTGGTGAACTGTTGTGTGATGTGACGACGACGACGATGACGACGACGAGTGCTAGCCTTAAGTTGGCTTCTTCTTACGGATTGGTAGATGACTGGGTGATGACCGTGTAGTTATAATGATGGTGATGATGATCGTCGGCTTCATACCAAGTTGAGCACACTTCAGTATTCCGATTGCCAAAATTTAAATGGTGAGTTTAATAATCGTGATGTAAACGATTGATTGGAAATTTATTTTTAAAATTTTATCGAATATAAATTAAGATGGTGGGGGGATGCTGTATTTATTTTCTTATAAATATATTGAATTACTTAATCTAAGGTAGCGATAGTATTATTATTATAAAAAAAAAAATAATAATAATAATACTATATTTTGTTTTTATTTATTTTAATAATAATTATTTTTATTTTTATACTATTATTGAATATCAATTAAAATTGATTTAAAATTTTTATTTTTAATTTTTGTTTATTAGCGTTTATTATAATTGCAGATACGAATAATTTATTTATTTATTTATTTTTCAACGTTTATCATAAAAAATTATTTTAATTATCTTGACCGAATTTTTTTATTATTAAAATCTCATTAATAATTACGTAAAAAGTATATCGATCAGTTTTACATTTTATAAGGTTTAAAAAAAAAAAAAAGTACACAAAGTATAATTAAGTACCCTTCATTACATATATAATATATCCCACAAAAACCTTGTCCCTTATTAAATCAGCCTAAACCGATTTTTCCAATCTCAATTATTTTCAACAAAAAAAAAAAAAGAATCTATCTAGCACATAAGCATCTATTTCTTTCTTACACACCCAAACAAGTCTAACAATTCATTCAAAGTATATATATTATACGGCTTCAACAACTATAGCTTCATATACATAGTCCAACAAGTCCTTCCTTCTCTCTCTCTCTCTCTCTTTACGCTAACTTAATGAAGCTTTCGCGCTAAAACTTTCTCTCTTCTCACGCGAGAATATCTCGTCGTTGGAATTTAAATGACTCACACCAAGTATACTGCAAGTGCACTTACATGCACACACCCACTGATTGTCGTAATAACTAGCATCAAATTGATCCATCCGACTAGCTACAGCTAGCTAGCTATCTAGCTATATAGCATCATATCTCTCTCAGATGCATTGAATAAGCAATCGCAATTATAACCTGCCTCTAGCAGCACATTGTAATTTCACGCACCACTTCAACTTACATATACCTACATAACTCTCCTCCACCTCCACCTTCTTCTTCCTTCCTTCCTTCCTCTGAACTAATCAAATTTCATCCTTCCTCTCTTCCTTCGTCTCATAACTTTCTAAGTTTGCACCAAGAAGACAACCTCGAGTTTTCACTCAACGAAATAATCCTCCTACTATCTCTACTCTCTACTATCTCCATTTCTGTGATATTCTACTGCTTTTCATCGAGAAATCACACTCGGACGATAATAAATGGGGCTACACAGATATACACGGAACTCCAAAAACATCTACCATATACATTATACTCTTATAGCTATAACAGAGAGAGTAAGAGATGATGAATGACCTCTAACCCCCCCCCCCTCCTCCGAGTTCCTCTATTTTATCCCCTTCCTCCTTATCATTCTACCTTGTTCCGACACACTGCACTCGACAGCTCATCTTGTATAACCGTAGTGCAAGCGACACCGTAATAAAAGTTTAACTCTCTCTCTTGTGGGCTTCTCTACTACTTCACTCCACCTTTACCTAGTCCAGAAGTGGGCATTCGTTTAAAAGTAAGGGTAGGAGAGAAAAGCAAGCACGGACAATTGAAATTCCGCTGACGTGGAAACATTCCCGCCTCTTCTCCTTACTCTCTCTCTCTCTCTCTGAATTTTTTGGTATGTATGCATACTGCCTTTTTTTTTTTTTTTTTTTTAAAAAAATTTCATCTAATACTGTGTTTTGTTTATGGGTAGGGTTGAGTTGTTTAATTTGATACTAAGAAAATGTAGTTGAGTTATTTGAAATAAAAGTATTGTGAGTGTTAATTTTATATTTTTTGAAAAATAATTCCAATTAGAATATCAGGATGAAATTAACATGTCTTATCCAACGAAAAAAAAGTAGAAATGCTGTCCACATGTGGTTAATTCAAGTACCTACGGTTTATTTATCTAGCAAGTCACAAATTTTTAGCGCACAAACACCTACTGGTGTCGGATAAAACGAGAACGAAAAAAAAGAAAAAAAAACAAAAGAGAAATGGCAAACTATGTCTTTTTTTCTCTCTCTCGGTATAGAGCAATAGTTTTCTTTCTCGTGCTCCGGCAAAAGGTCTTTATCTCGTTAGCGTTATGATGCACATATCCATAATCTTTTTAAAGGGGATTGTCACCGACCCGACGTTCTACTTTTACCGGGCGATCTTTTACTTTCTTTTGCTTATCGCAAGCTCTCTTGCAAGCTCGTTCTTACATTTATTTTTTGTTACATCAATTTTTTTTTTTTCAAATTGCAATAACAAGCTTGAATATTGACCGCTAGATTTGATCGATTCTATACGTTGAATTTTTATCAAGCTTTTTTGATACAGTTTCGAACAATTCGAACTTGCAGGTGAGATTTATTTTTGGATTTTTTTTTTGGCTTTGAATTGACCAACGCGAGCAATATAGCGTTACAATTTGATGATGTCGAATCTCGGTCGTTTGATTGCTATCAGCAGTTTCAACGATGAGCGTCAGGAGACGGATTTATTGTCGTTGACATATAGGCGCAAGCTCGTGAAAGCTCTGCGTTTGATGTGAACATTATTAAATGCAATAGTCTATAGTGGTGTAGAATGTTTTATCTTTTCACCGACCTAAAATTAAGTAATTCTGTGACCGTGAAATAAAAACAGTTTCATTAATGAAATGTCTGGAAAAAAACATGATGGTCGCAGCTTAGTGTGAAAAAAGTAAGCACAACTAATTTTGTACGAGTTGTTTAGCTTTTTGGCACAAACAAAGTTCTTTTGGTATCCGGATCTTTCTTTTGTAGACCTTTTTTCAAATTAAACATGCTGCTAACGTATGCACTTAGTATATTGGCTGTACGTTCGTTTGCAAACGCTAGTCTTAGGTCTACGTGATAATATCTTTCGGGTCTTTTAGATTCTTTTTTGCTTGGATTAACGAGATATGAAAAAAGCGTACAAGCCACAGTTTTTTTATTCTTATCGCAAACTCAGGTGTACATACTTATTCTTATTATTATTTTTTTTTTCTTATAAATGAAGATCCATATCTATCGAATCGTTGAAAGAATATGAAACTTTATTTGAGATGCATCATCTAGAAAAATCGTTACTCCTGATTTGTAATATCGAAAAATTGACGTCGTATAAGCTAAAGCGATTGATAAAAGTAAAAGCGGAATTTTTCATATTTTTCTATATTTTTATTCGACAAGAGAGAAAAATATCAAGATTTAACTTTGATGTTATTTACTTCAATATCGAAGTTTCGTAAAAAAAAAAAACATTTCTGTTTAGTTTAACAAAAATATAAAATAGTTTTTTCATCGCACTAAAATATCTAGCGTAAGCTTACCGTTTAAGGCCATTAATGTATAATCGTTAATATTGACGAACGAAATATATTCTAACAGAGAAACGGAAGCCTAAAGCTCTGTCAAGCATGTCATTATTAATCTCGTTATATTCTCGCGTCTCTCTTAAATACTGTAATCCTAATAATTACATTCGCATTAAATCGTTCATGCATCTGACGCGTCAGCTGCGTAAGAAAAAAATCAAGTTACGCTTCGTAAATGTTCTCGTTAAATTAATCAACGTTATAATCGATATAATCCTTAAATGTATCATATCGTAAATGAAAATTGCTATTTTCTCAATTTAATATTTTAAAAATGTATATTTTGCAAATATATAACAATATTCAAATTTTTAAATTTGATAAAATATAATAAAATTCAACAGAGTAAAATTCCACAGACGCGCTTGCAACAATCATCGACTTCGAACAACATGAACTCCCTTTTCTCCCTACCTATATATATGTATATTCCATCAGTTTACCGATCAATAATTCATTGTTACGAACAAAATACATCGAACAAACTACATCGAATTTGCGCCACAAGAAATAAATTCCCTCAACCAACCGTCAATTTTTCCAACGCACTATTATACAAACTTCCAGTAAACCTTGTACAAAAAAAAAAGAACGACTATAGGAAGCCAACAACAGTAACGTAAAGAACTACAAAAAAAAGGAAAGGAAAAACAAAACGTAAAGCGCGTATTCGCGTAAAAGAGACGAAAATTCGTCGAAAGTCTGTCGATTCTAGTTTCAATTTTCAGTTGATGCAAGCACAAACTGATTTTTCTTCTACGAAACTTACTGTACTCTTTTTTCTCCTATTTGGTATATATATATATATTTTCCGACTGTATTATTGGAGTTGCAGCGAAGCTTTTCACAGCCTATTTGTTTATATTTGCTGTGGCGCTGATGTTTGAATTTCACAGGGACAACTGATTGGCGCGTTTCTATTGGAATGTTTGCTATAGATGCTATGTACAAGAGCCGGAGGCGTAGGTTTTTCTAAGAATCGACGAGATTTTGTCGTTTTTTTTCAAGACGCATGGGTATTCAGTGTATAGAGCTTGCAGCGCAGTATATTTCCGTAGGATGTGATTTAGTTGTTTGAATTTATTGTTGAACAATAAAATAAATGTAACTATAAAAAAACACATAAATCTCATTTCCACTTTCTTTTTATAAATTTTTTTTATAAAATTCAAATATTTTTGAAAAAGCTTCGATAAAGCTTGCAAGCTCCATCCAGCATATAACTAGTAAATTTTTCGGTCGAAAACACAACCAACGCGGTCAGGTTTGGATAATTTGCCTACTCTAGTAAGTCAGTAGAGAACATGTTAGTCCAGCTATATTCGTCAGCAAGGCTATATCCCAAGCATACATATATATATATATATATATATATATATATCCAAAGTCCCATTGCAACCCAACAAAGCTTGCACTCAAGCGACTCGTGCATAATTTCGGTACGATGTAACGTGGACCAGGCGTGTCGAGGCTGTTGGCCAAGTTGCTCGGTGTATGTATATGAAACATCAACGGAATAGAAAGGATAGAAGAGAAGAAAGTTTTGGCTAAAACTAAAGCCAAGTTAAATTGACAAAAAAAAAAAAAAAAAAATAAGTAGGTAGAAATAAAAACGATTGCGATGCCAATCGTAAAAAATTGGAATCCTTGAATTTTTAAAGAGTTGTATAGATTGTTGAGTGTGTTTTTTGTGGTAAATGATTGGCTAAGAAGTGATAGCCTATACAATTTTCTTTGGTATAGCCTGCCAAAATTTCAATGATGCATATCGCTTTGGTTTGCTCTTTCAATTGAACCAATTTTATCGTGATTTCAATTTTTTTTTTCATATATTTATAAAAAGTATCGAATTTACTTTAAAAATAGAAAATTTACAAACTTTATTTCGATATTAAGTTTAATATTAAGAAAATTAAAGATGTCTTAACCCTCTATTTATTAAAGTACTTTGAAAGTAAACTACTTTAATTAAAAATTTTTTTTTCTATCTCTAAGAAATCTTACAACCCTCCATATAACTTATTAACCAAGTAAAATATTATCGATATACACTTCCTACACCACAACCTTGTAAACTCTTCTTCAAACTCTGCTAATTAACTCTCTTACTTACTTACATACCATAATCGCATACATACCAGCTGTTACTATTTTCTTTTCTCAAGTAAAAAAATCAATTTTTTTCTATTCTCGATAAAAGTATATAAGAAGACCACAAGAGTAAGAAAGCTCTATTCTCGGCTAGTATAACACAACCATTGTCAATACACGACCAGATTAAACTCAGTTCCTTCCGATGCAACCTTGTACATAGTAAATGGTATACATAGTTATATATGTAAGAGAAAAGCCCGATAATCCAAATCCACAACGTAGTCGTTGAGTTTGGCATCGTAGTACTAGTAGTAGTAGTAGTACGCCTCAATCTCAACCTCTCTTCCTTACCCCCCTTTTTCGCTTAAATAATTTATCTACGACGTGGTACACTACTCTCTTCCTCATCCCTTCTTTTCTCAAAGCTTGCACATCGGTATATATATAAAAGCGACGAAAGAGAGTACGACGAGGCGACGAGGCGTCGTGCCAGAAACTCTCCCACCCCTGTATCTCCTCCCTTATATATATATCTCAAACCAGATCGAAGCTCTATCTCCCGGGAATGTGTGTAAAGCTCGTCGTTGTGGCCGATCTTTTTCTCTCTGTTCGAACAGAATCGCTAGTATAGCTGGCGCCCTTTTTTTTTTTATTCGCAACTCGCGTCTTTATGAGCGCGTCATCGCTATACCAACTCTTTTTTTGTGTGCTTTTTTTTTTTTTTTTTTTGACTATCGTGATAGTTGACGTTTTTAGGGCATTTCTTGGACACTCCCTGGAAATAATAATAACAGATGTTATTATATATGTGTGCGTGCAGATGAAAATTTTGCGATGATCTTTAT
The DNA here is from genome assembly GCA_030522805.1 of Leptomastidea abnormis. Classification (NCBI taxonomy): domain Eukaryota; kingdom Metazoa; phylum Arthropoda; class Insecta; order Hymenoptera; family Encyrtidae; genus Leptomastidea; species Leptomastidea abnormis. The sequence continues at coordinate 11,264 of JAPYZE010001220.1, read as the reverse complement.
ACTTTTTATCATTTTATTTTGATATTTCTTAGCAAATTAGTATTTTATGAGAGAAGAAACAAAAAGCTATATTTGATTATTATCGGATAGAACAATCTTGTGGTATTAAGAAAAATAAATTTTGTTTTTTAGAATAAAAACATGAAATATCCGGCAATCATATCAGATACAAAAAAAAAAAAAATAACACCTGAGAAAACTTATTTTTTTTCTGTATGACTCGGCTTAGGAAAAAAAAAACACGTTCTTGGACGATACTTGGAAGATATCGGAGTGTTATAGTACGGCTCGTATTTGCAACGCCTCCGGAGAATAGGCTGTACTTCTACTTCAAGAGAGACTGCTTGGTTCTCAAGATCTTTTTTTTTTCTTTTTTTCTCTATTTCTATATATCGTGTATAAGGAGACCCTGAGATAAGGGATATCGAGCTTTGAGAATGCGTTATCTGATTGGATATCGACCTTTTTTTTTTTTTTTTCTTTTGGACTTAGGGGCCGACGAGGGACATATATACACATAGTGTATGACATTACTCTTCTAAAATGTATATCTTGGACTTCCTTTTTTGAGTAAAAAATAGAAGAATAAATATCTTTTGGTACGTGCATGTCCTGATTTTTTTTTTTTTTCAGTATGTGTGTAAGAAAATAAATTTACGTGAGATGGTACGTAGTACGTTGTGAATATGATATTTTGACGCTATATCGTTGGCAGTGTTATTTGTCTTTTGATACTTTGTCTTGAGAAAATATGAATTCTAAATTTTGAATAATATTATCCTTTCATATTATTAATTAATTGATTGATATATGAGATAATATTAATATAGAAATGTTTATTTTTAATTTGGTATGTATTACTGAGAGTTTAATATTGATTGTAAATTTATGCAGCTGAGAGGAAGGCTATAAGTGTATATAAATACTTGACATTAGTGTTTAAGCAAAGTAAAATCAAGTAATGTTTATAATACAATGTTATTGTATTAATCTATTATTTGGTATGCAGTGTTTATGTAATTTTCCTGATTATGGTCAGGTTTTGTGGTATTTTGAATTAAAATATCAATCGAAGCAAATATGAGTATAGATAATTTTGAAAAATTCTAAGAAGCATAATAGACAAAATTTAATCGAAGTGCATCATTTGCTTTATTAATACTCCAAAAATGTGAGAAATAGAGATACAAAAAAAATTTGTTTTCGACTTTTCTAATTTAGTTAACTATATAGAGAAACTGTGTCTGTGTGTGAATATAATATGTTAGTGTGAATTGTATACGAGTGTTAGAGGGTGCAGAATCAAAGAGAACAGAGAGAATACAGAGGGTGAATCTGAGATAATGTACCTTGTTAATCAGTAGTAAAAGCCTGTGGGGTACGTAGTCAGTCTGCTCTCACATTATATACGACTGGTTTCTACTGACACCCAAATACGACACCCCACATAAAATCTATTGTATTTGTATGTATGTGTCTGTCTGTGTATTTGTGTTTGTATTTACCTAGACCTTGTATTACGTTTTCTCGGTTTTCATTTTAACCACGAGTTTTTATGTATATTTATACATATATATTTTTTTAATGAATATATTTCGTTTTAAATTACGAATGAAATATTTCGAAAAAGAAAGTCTATTTTCGCTTGGTCGCACACACGTTCCGGCTTAATGAAATTTATGATAAAATTATAAAAAAAAAAAAAAGAAAAAATTTTCCTTGTTGTGGAGCTTTTATTGTTGTTGATAATAACGGTTTTACAAAGCTATTCAAAAGCTCGTAACGAACGACCGTTGCCGGCAAACGGAATTAAAAGCTTTTTGCGCTTGTGCATTCGCATTTTTGGTATATATAATGTCATTTTTTAAAAAATATTTTATTTTTTTTTATTTTTAATTTTCATTTTTGAAAGCGCGTCGACGCGTTAAAAAAGTTCGTATTAGCATATCTATTATATCATACTACGGCTTACTTTTTTTTTTATTTTTTAAGCTCTCGTGTATATTGTGTGTATCGATAACGTTATTTACGATGTGTATTCCGTGACATTGGATATTTTTCAAGTCATTGATATAAAGGCGCGGTTTTACTCGTGGATTATAATAAAATTTATGATTTACCCTATAGGTGCTTATGCATTTTTATTTTATATTTTATTTTTTTGTTATTTTATTTTTTTGTTCGTTATGGTTTATCCTTCGTGACTATACCGGAATTTAATTTTCTTTATTTCACTTGTATATTGAATTTTATGAGGTTCATTTTTAGTCAATAGCTTATTTTCATTTTATTGTTACGCGAAAAATAAAATTAGGACAAGGTTTTATTGAGATTTTTGTTATGTATTACTGCTTTTAAAAATCTAATTAACATTTTATTACTGACGTCTGATTAAATGCTTAAAAAATATATATTCAACCTACTATCTAAGCTATTTTACAACTATTAACTGTATAAGATTAAACGTTTAGCGAGTAGTTGTAATTGTCATTTTTCATTGCAGAATATATCTTACGAGTGAGTTACGTTAATAATCTACTGCGCAAAAATTTTAAATTGATGTAATTATTATTAAAATTTTATTTAATAAAATAATTTTTTTCGCGGGAAGTCAAGTGTGCCAACTTGAAATATATACACTAGCAAATACTAGAATCGTACGTTTACGATTAAATAAATAAGCTATCAAATTTTCTTAAACTTACAAACGCTTACAAATAAATGTTCTCATGATTTGTAAATCCGACGTTCCATGGCATGTAACTCAATTTTGTTTATTTTTTAAAAATTTTTTTAAAGTCCACAGCACAATATTTTAGAGTTTCTCACAATAATACACTGATCCATTTTTAATCGAAAAAACCACTTTGTGCTTTTAATTCCTTGCACGAACATACCGATAAACCCATCGACACTGATGAAACTAAAAGCTCGATTTTTTCAATCACGCAGATTTTTTAGTGGACAATTTTTCAAATAAATCATGTGAATTTTAATAAAAACACTGTAAAAATATGGATTAATTAATTTGAGTGCTAATTCAAATTCCTATGAAATATGATGTGTTTTTGACGTAAAATAAAAAAAAAGAACATTTCGAATATACTTTCCAAGTTTTTTTTTTTAGTAAACTAAAAATTGACACAAATGACTTTTTATGACTTATTTTACAGGTTCGTAAAAAAAAAAAACTATTATGAATAAAACAAGAACTTTACTTTGAACAAAAATTTTCGCACGAAAGTTTTTTCTGCAACTTTTTTTTATTTTTAACGACAATATTCATATTTACCAAGGACAACAGTATAACACTCCCGTAATAAACAATTCAAAAGTCCTAAAAAAATTAAATATATCAAGCCGATCTCAATAACGCTTTCAAAGTCAAACATAAAATATTTCCAATAAACATCAATATCCTCATCAATAAAAAATAAAAAAAAAACTATATCAAACTAAATCAATCCAGCAACTAATCGTCCGTTCAAAATTAAAATTCTTCCATCGTCCATAAAAATATTCCGTAGAAGCACACTTTATAACTCATATATCCGACACGCGAAAAACAAATGCATAATTCAAAAGTATAGTCCTTTACTTCACTATCCTTTATTTATTCCATCTAACTCTTCTCTACTCTTATATATACATATATCCGTACCTAAACATTCTATCCCTATATATAAGTCACTTTACAGCCAAGTTGTAAATCTAAACAGCATATAAATGTGTATATATATATGTTTATTTACGAACTCTCGCTCTCACACTTTTTTTTTTTACAACCCTACCATAAAAAAAAAACTAAAAAAATAGGTATATCTAAGAATAAGAAAGAAGCGTTTATTTAGCTTACACTTATAATATGCGGCACACGGGTGATCCCGGGCCTTGATAACGTATCGCGTCATCCAGCTCTTCAATACTTTTTTTTTTTAAATAAAATATCAATCCAGCGCACGCGTTTAAAAAACACGTATTTATATAGTAACCGCGCGAGACTGATCCTCTCTCTTTCTTTTTTTTTTACACAGACTCACACATACGCCGCAGCGATGCAGCGTCGCGAACGGTTCCTTCGCGTCTGCCGCCACCGCGTAGAGTCAGCGAGCTTGCAAGCTCTCTTACTCTCTGTCAAGCGTGCGCTCTCTCACTTACTCTCTCTGTGTGTCGCGCGCATCTTCCGCTCTCAAGCAGCTTCTCTCTTTCTCTCTTCTCTTGTTCTCATACTCTCTCTCTTTGTCTTCTTAGTTTTTCTCTCGCTTGCTCTAACGGAAGACGCGCGCACACGTGCTTGCACCCTCTCCCCGCCCAATACATATATACGTATATAGACGACAACGACGATACTAGCGCCTCGGGATACATATATCGCTATATACTTGGGATAAATCATATTTTTGCGCGCACGTGCAGTAGTAGTACACTTTTTTCATATAATATTGTGTGCGTTGGTAGTATTCTATATATGAGTATTGGTCGAGATATGTATCGAACTACTTTTTGAGAATCGCTTCTTGCAATCGTAGGAAGTCTTGATGCTCCTTTTTCTTTTTATTGAGGATGGACCGATTGCTTGTGGTGGGTATCAATAGAGTTTTACTGAGAAAGAGAAAGAGAGCTAGGGAAGAGATTAAACGTGCCACCTTGGTAGATGAGCTTTTCGCTTTGCTGTTTTCTTTTTCTTTTTTTTCTTTTTTTTTTTGGTTTCTTGAAAAGAGAACAATTTGGAATGATAGTAGTTTGGCTGGGATAATGTGTTGGATTTTCTTTTTTTTTTTGTCTTTTTTAGAAAGCGAAATTACGTTCTTTGCGACAAAGTAGAATACCGGTACTCTTAACTTCGTTTTCATCCAATTAAAGTAGGAAAAGCTTAGTTATCTAACGCTTCCGAGAAATGAACTTACGAAATTAACTCAGTATTCACCTTTTTCTATTATTTTGGTTAGAATAGTTGAGATAAAAGATGAGAATAAAAAGAAAAATTATACAAATATTTATCGATAAATAACCCCGTCATTAATTTTAGTCTAATTACAAGAATCGAAAAGTCAAAGTAAGTTTTACGAGCTCAAAGATCCGAAAAAGCGTATAAACGACCCAGAGCACACACACACACATACATATATAAGCCAAAAGACTTATTCCCTAATTCACTCCCGGAAAAAATCGTCGAGGCATAAACTTTCAAGGCAACGCACGTGCTACTTATATCCCCTCTCTCCTCCTTCTCCTTCTCCTCCCAATTCTTCGGCTTTTTCACGACTCTCAGAAACCGGAGAGAGAAAGAGAGCTGTACCCGGAAAATCTTCCACCACCCCTCTAGAGGATTACCATCCTTTTTGGATTTTTCTTCGTCTTTTCTCTAGCTCCGGTTTTATCCTTTTCTCTTCTTTTTTTTTCTTCTTTCTTTTTTTCTCTCTTCATTTTCAATTTTTTTGACTTTCAGCCTTAGGGTCTCTTTTTTTTCCGTTTCCATATACTTGCTATTCTGAAGACCGTAGACTTTATGTCAATTATTTATGAATGTTGATGGATTAGAAAAGCGCGGTTGCCTAGTTTTTTTTTGGGAATCTTAATAAAGTCGCTTTCGGGCTGTTGCTATATGAATGTATATATTTTTATTTTAAGGGATATACATTTTTTTGTTGAGCGATGAAAAGCCTAGTCATTTTTAGGTTGGATGTTTGGGATTATCGATATGATAATGACACTGATGACTGTACGACCATATATTTTTATTTTTTTTTGACAAACAAATTTTGTTTGTTTGATGAGATGAATGTTTTTAAAAAAGAAATAATAAGTTTGCAAATATCGAAAGTTTAATTTTTTCTTTTCTTGGTAGTTACAGTTTATTAGAGTCACGCAAGACTTAAAATGTTTTCTCGAATTATTAAAATTTCGTCGAGAAATTAGCAAAAAGTTTTTCAGGGCATTTAAAAAAAAAAAGTATTATATTGTCGTAATTTCATTTCTGCAGAACAATATATTATCCAAGGCAAACGATTTCACGCTGCGTGATTTTAGAGAATAATTTTTCTATGATAATTTGATTCAGCTTTTAAGCAAATAATGTCTGGTTGGTTATATGTTACATATCCTATACTTAATATAATTAATGTGAAACATCGTTTAATAAAATATGAATTATATCCATGACATACTATAAAAATATATAATTTTTATGCTTATCAATCCAATTACGATATAAAAAAAAACAAAAATTAAAAGCTTGGTTAATTAAGCATTTTAAGCTCTGTATTATATACATTGAAACAACAAGCTTTCTATAACAGAATATATATTGGAAAATATTATATGTATATATATTTCTTACAGACCGTGGGCTTACCTTCGATTATTAATGATCACATAACGAGAATAACGATGGTCTCATAAAAAATTGTGCATTAAAAATACTACAAACTATTAAAAGCAGTTAATGCGATTTGGACGTATATAAGTATAATAAAGCCATTTCAGCTGTGGTATATAAGGATATTAATGAAAATGCCTATAAAATATTTCTCAGAATTGATAGCTTTATCATAAAAAATAATGCAAGTTAAATCCCATAATAATATATTTTGCGTTAGGAAATCAATTAGTAATTTTTTTTTTTTTTTAAATTATGGCTAAAATTAATTTGAAAGCGGTAAGCTATTATGGTCTTACAATACCTAGCTTTTACTACTTAAGACCCACTAATTATTCGGTGTCTAGATGCGAAAGCAGCATATTGTTCGTTCATATTTTAAATTTAAATTCTTGCTGGGGAGAAAAAAAAAATAAGAAAATATAAATCGTGAAAGGAAAATTTAATAAAATAAAATGCAAATACATTCAGTTGGTGAGAATATAAGGAAATATTATGCAAAGATAAGACAATTGTGAAATATTTATAAAAATTGTTGCTCTAATCAAGCGTCAAGCAGCAATAGCTTTGTTGGCAGAACTTTGGTATTGAAATCCACATGTCGTGGGTTCGATTCTTGGTGTTCGTCGATTAAGTTATAGCGCGAGCTTTCGCATGCCGAAATACGTTTTGTCAAAAAGGTTTTCTAGAAGAAATATTTTTGTGTATGCATCACTAAGCAATTGAATAATTTTGGAATATCTAATTTGAAGGAATAATTATCGAAATTTGTATAGCTTAAAATTTTGCTACCCATTTACATCTGTATAAGTCGTATAATTAATATATTATAAAATTTTCAATTAAATATTTTTAATTTTTTTTTGTAAGACCTTTGTTAAAAATAAATTAAAAAACATAATTAGAACATTACCTTAAGGAGATAAATAACCTTCGACTCATTTCACATATCTCAAGGGAATAAAATATTCAAGCGCGAACCGTAATATTCTCCCAAGGATTAAAACATATTTTTATCTCAAGTTACTTAATTTCCCTTGAAAATTAACCGGACGGTTTTGTCTCTTATAGAGTTTACGATTCGTACTTGGTTATACATAGAAGAGTTAAAATAAAGAAAGAAAAAAAAATTTTTCTTCACCCAATTCTGTTCTTTGTCTGCCTTTGTGGGGACCAGACACTTTAGCATCAACAAAGTTAAAAACTTGTACTCGCAGTTTTCCCTTATATAATGGCAGTTTGTTCTTTTTTATTCGTCGCATAATAGCACTTTTCCAAACACTTCGCCTTCGAAAAACTTCGAAGCCAGTAAAGGTTTGTGCAAAATTAAATTCACACTTCGATATTTTTATCCAACTCAACTAACGACGATTAAGTTTTAAAAAAGATGAAAATATTAAATCCTCTTTTTTAATATCCACAAATATTATTTGTTTATTGGAACGTTTCATAACAGAGGAATAATCAGGACATCGAGAAGATGTACAATTTTCCAGACGAGCAAAAAAATTAAAAAAAAAAAAAAATTGAAATAAACTTGTGCCACACGACTGGCACTATTCCAGTATTCTCTTTGGATTTATTTATACTTTCACAACTGAACTTTAATAAAGAATACTTTTTTTACTCACTTCCCCTCCCAAAAAAGTTTTCAAAAAATTTTACCATTACAATCAAAAACGAACCTAAATAGTACTCACAGTAAGAAAATCACATTACAATCATTATCTACTCAAGCTAAAAACTTTTTCTCTTTTTTCCCTCAAACTATCAAAACGAGTCTTGATACGAATATCATTGCTATCCTTAAACTTTAAAAAAAAAACGAATCACATTCAAATTTCCTTATTTGAATCTTTGCCCATCTTCAAATCGACATTCGATAAAAAAAAAGTATAAGACCCATATCCTGTCTAGCCAAACTGCAACGACTTTTTAGAGAGTACGACTTTTTAATGACCTAGTGAATGTCACTGCTGTTATATACATACTTATTTTTAAAATCGCGTTAGAAAACGGATATATACCGCAGATCTTCAGTTTCGATCGTTTATCACCCAAGAGTTGATTCATTATTTTCTTGCTTTAATTAACCAACGTCAATCGACCAGATTGTCACATAAAGTCTCGTAAAGTGAATAAAACAAAAAAAAAAGAATACGTCTGGGACCTTCTTTTTTTGCTTCTAAGTATCAACCTTTTCTAACCCTTTCTTATACCACTAAAATTTTTTGTTCTTAATGAAATACCTCATCGACAGCTTTTTATACAAAAAAAACAAGAATCTGCGTGTCCTGAAAATTTACTACATCTATATAGAGAGTAACTTTCGCAAGCTCTTCGCAAGCTCATAGAATGTTATCGAGCTATTTTCGGTGCGACGATGTGAAGCTAGTAACTACTACGTCTTGAAGCAAGTCTCTCTAAAGTCTGAATATTCATGTCCACGGTTTGCTTCGACGAAAATTAAATTATATTGCGAGGAATATGGTAATGACGATGATCCTTAAGGGAATAAGAAATTACATGTAAACTCACGAATAAATGAAGTGAGAGGATTTTGAAGCTTTTTGAAAGAACTGATTTTTTTTTTACTAATTGAGGCCACGCGTATAACAGTTTCCTGTAAGTCGGTTAATCGATTTGAATTTCCGCTTCATTAAGCTTTAGGCTAACGACTGAGCTTGCGAGCTTTTTTTTTAATTTTTTATTTTAAATTTTCCAATACTCTGACGAAATTTTCGAGGTTGAACTTGTAAGTCAAAGTTAAAGATTTCATTTTGAAGATTTTAGTGTGCTGACGGCTGTTAAGGTAGTAAATAGTAAGTAAAAGAAAAAAAAGTTTTAGTTTCTTTGAGAAACTAAGATGATGTATTTATTACGACGATCAAAGATGAAATATCATATCAAAACTTGATAAATTCTAACTGCCGTAATGTAAGATATAAGTAAAAGTAATGAAAAAGAAAAACATGTTCTACTTATATCCTTAGAAGTATCTATTCAATTTTTTTATTCATACATAATCATAATTTAAATCAAATACCACAAAACGACACATCAAATCATTTTTATCCCAAAATTATATAACTCAACAAGAACAAAAAACGAATAACAACAACCAGAGAAAGAGGCTATTTCGATTATAAGCGTAATTTAGCGAGACAAGCACGCACACACACACACACACATACACATATACACAGAATCATGTGAGTATAAGCGAATTGCCTCGAGTAAAACTTTTCCAAAAAGCTCTTCTCGAAAAGCTGTAATGAACAATCTACGCGTATACGTCCGAACTTTCCCGTATACACACACACGTCACGTTATTAACTAGGTTTTTCCGCTCATCCAAAGAACTTTTCGTTAAGTGGAATGAAAATTTAATTGCGGTTGAAATTAAAGCTTAACTTTTTTTTTATTATTTTAATATATGAAATAAAATACATTAATAAAAAAATTGTAATCGCGACGGAATTTTCGTAAGTATGAAATGACTTGATTTTCAATCTGTCAAAAACAGCTGCTACACAATACACCACATATGATGAGCTAAGCTTGAGTATCAAAAAAAAAGAATGGATATACATAGGCGTAAGCGTGAAAGTGCTGCGTAAACACGTGTTTCGAACTATATATATATATATATATAGATGTACACATAGAGAGTGAGAGAGAGGAAGTTTTCTCTATAGGGCGCAGGTGCAGCAAGTGTCGGTAGCGCACGTCGAGAAAGAGAAGAGAAGCGGTTATTATCGTCAGCGGATTCAGATATAAGCTGCGACACACTTGGGAGTAGTACCCTTATTTTATACTTTACTGGGATAATGGGGATGTGAACCAATTAAGTTTAGATATAAATTTAATTTTTTTTTTACGAATGTTTGATTGATGAGTGATATTTTTTTTTAAGATGCATTATACTTTACACGATAAACTTCATGAGATTTATGTAATATATTTCGAAATTGTTGCTGTCAAGTAAAATGATTTTTTTTCTTTTTTATTTGAAGAAAATCTAGCACTGGTGATTTACGTTTCTCTTACATATCTTTGCTTATTTCTTATTTTATTTTTATTATTCGTATAGTCACGAAATTTCAAAAAGGCGTGTCAAGTCTCCCTCCAAAAAAAAAAAAAAAAGAATCTGTAATTGAGACTGGTCAATTCGAACCCCGCCCTGAATGTTTTGACCTCTGTCTTGTATTAACCTACATTCCGGCTTTGGATACTAATTGATATTTCTAATAATCTCAAGGCTCAAATACTCATAACGATTATTATTTTTTTCATCAACGAAGCATATTATTAGTGTGACACAAGATTAATTCTTTATGATATTGAAAAGCTGCATTATAAATATATATTTTTTTATATGAAAAAGTAGTGAATTTTCGATAAAGTGAGTAATGAGTAAAAGAATTTATAAAATAATTTCCTTCCTTTTTTTTTTTAATAAATATTGAAACCTACAAAGTAAAATAATCGTAAAAAAGAATTTAAAATAAATTTGTCAAAGTAAAATCAGTACAGAAGTAAATTGAAAAGATTTCCCCTTGAAAAAAAGATGTAGTGGGGTGTAATTTTTCTCTTTTCAAATATTTATTATACGACCAAATGCGCAATTCAATTCCGGAAAAACAACTTTTTCTCTCTTTCTCCAAGAATTTCAAAAAACAAGAAAAAACAAAAAAGAAAAACAGTTAAATTTTTCATCCCTACAAAATTCAATCCTTCCTTTATCATTTCTCAAATTTTACAATATTCAAAAACAGAAAACACGATATTTATTATTATTAAACACAAAATCAAAATATATATCAATATCGTAGCAAACATCAATAAATAACAATATCGAACATCATTAACTCCCATATATATA
>JAPYZE010001219.1:0-36165 GCA_030522805.1 Leptomastidea abnormis | reverse complement strand
TATATATATATATATATATATTTGTATTTACTATATAATAACTGATTGTTGGTTTTTCTAAGGTATTTAGCTTTACGTAATTGTAAAAAAAAGATTTTGTTTTAGCTCTTAAAAGTAGCATCTTACGTTATTAGATTAATTAAAAAATAGTGGATGTGTATAGTTGCTGGATTAATTTTTTTACTTTTAGGGCAAAAATTAAAAAAAAAAAAGGGGGGAGGGGTTGAAAGGGTTTTTAGTGTCCTAGCGTAGAGCTATTTTTCATTTTACACGTTTATAGCATCCCCCCCCCCTATACTTTGTATTAATAGTAGGAGCTATACGTTAATTTTACTAGATTATTAATAGGTACGAGAATACATGTATACCACCAAAGTAAAAATCTGTTCTCTATGGCTTTTTGTACGCATATATTTTTTTTTTTTTTTTTTTTTTTTTTTTTTTTTTTTGTTCTCTCTCTTTTATGCACTTTAGCACTACCACTTCTGAAAATAATAGAGCACTCTTTTAGTCATGATAGTGAAAAACGTTTTACTTTTTCTTTTTTTTTTTTTAACTTAAAATTCTCTTTATTACGAAATAAAATTTATTTGTCTTAATAACTGCGTTTATTATATGTTTTATACTATTTTAAATTATTATTGGATATTGATGTTATTAGGTCGAATTAATGTACTTTTTTATTTTATATAATATGTGTGTTTTTTTTAATTGTGTGATAAAAAGAAAATTTTTACTTGAAATGTGGTCTTTCGAATTAAGCTTCGTATAATTATAACATAAAATGTCATTATAAACTCGATCCTGTTCAAGTTTGAACGGATAATATTAACAACTGGTCGATTTTAATGCTTTATCATCAATTTTTTAAGAATAATAAGCATAAACATATTTTAAAATTTTATCACGTGGCAATAAAGTAATTAACAAAATACAACTCCGTACGATATATCTATTTATTTAAACAAGTGATTAAATCGTCCAATTCGTTGTAATAATTACACCAGTTTTTCTAACGACCCATACATACATACATACATACATATACAATAAAAGGATGGTTTTTGTGTGTCTGATATGTGACGCTCGCGAGAGAGAGAAGTTCGCGAATATTTTATGCGCGATAAAACTCGTCAGCTTGTAAGCTCATTTACATGCGAGTCGCAGAGAACTGTTACATATACACGTGAAAACTGTAAACGAGATGTGGGCACGTATATGTTTGCAGCAGCGTTTTTGCACGAGCGAAAACGTATTTTCCTTGATGCATTTGCATACACGCGCTTATATAAAGTATATATCTACCCAGCGAGATTTAGAAAAAATAATCAAAAAAATGTGAATTTTGAGTCTTTTTTTTTTTTTAACGAAATATGAAAAATTGTGATGTTTGATGGTAACGTAAATTGATATGTGAAATAAAAAAAGGAAATAAATTGGTATATTTTTTGGAATTTTATTTTTGTGCATAGAAAAGCTTTCGTTTTTATATTTGATTTTTTATTTTTTTGTGTTTTTGTTACTTTTTTACATACGTAACGTTGATACTTTGCAGATGGAGTTTTAAATTGTATTTTTTTTTTGGGGGTCTTTATTTAAATAAAAAAAAAGGGAAAAAAATAGTAATACCAAATCAACTAATTTCGAAAGTGCACGTTCTGCGAATAAACTATAAGCCACTATACTCGGTCTAAAGCCAAATCCAATAGTTTGCGCTTTCTGGATATATTCGAGTTGGTTTCGCCTACAATCATGGATTTTCATAGGTACGAAACCTTTATATATATAGAGGTTACAATATACGTATTCAAACAAAAAGTTAAAGTTTATAGCTTTTAAAGTTTATGGTAATTCAAACTTTAATAACATACGTGATTGCTTTATCAACTTATATTTTCTTTTTGCTATTAATAATAAAAGAGGTTTAAATTTTACAAAAAAAAAAAAAAAAAAAAAATAGATATTTACTATATAATACTAAAACTTATTACGATAAAACGATTATAAAGCATCAACTTTTCAATTGGTATAACAGTTTGTTCCATTTTCCATTCTTAATGAAAGTGAAAGATTAACTGAAATAGGATCAATTGTCATTCTTCTTCTTACTGATAAAAAAAAAAAGAAACTTTTCAACTTTAATCATGGTAAAGACAGCTGCGCTTGGTTTTCTATTATTACTTCAAGAAAATAAATTAATTTTCAATCGATTAATTTTCCAATTTTTTCAATCGCGATAAAATTTTGTTTCATATAATACACAGAGTACAATTCTTTTTCCAAAGATTTAAAAGATTCAGTATACATAACGTACACCACCATCGGCTACGCTTCATACAAAATAACGAGGAGAACTCCGTACTTTTTTTTTTTTTTTAAACTCTGATAGCGAATCGCATCAATTCAATCTAACTGTATCGCACACAGGCATTTAATCTTTTTCACGGTACCGCGTGTAAATACTAAATATTGCAGTTTTCAATTGCTATGAACTTTATTAAATTAAAAAATAAAATATTGTGGATTATTATTTATTATTATTATTATTTTTTTTTTATCAAGTAAATATACATATGTATTTGACAAATATTTTTAATTAAAGTATGTACCCACTCTACACGCCGTTATTTTTTCTTTCTTTTTTTTTTCTTTTTACACTTATTGTGTTTACCGTTGCCCCTTTTTTGCATACAAATTGCTTATGTAAAATTAAACGCTATATCAAAGAAATAATTTAGCCTGGTAACAGAATGTTTCCCTAGACCAATATCCACGTCATACCTACAACACACCTTTTGTAATTTTTTAATAAGATTTTAAAACAATTTATCCAAAAAAAAAATAAAATAAACTACAATTTTTAACAGTAAACAAAAATATATCGTCATATACGTATAATAATAAATGACATAATTGACTTTAAAATCCATTAAATTAAATTTTCATGACGATACGTATATCTATATCTCGATGTGTTATATATCATTATAATAGTATTTTTCAAACATTACATTTATTCCATCTACTTTCGATCAATCATCGTTTTTAGTTCAATATAATACCATCTACAATTTTTTTCCCAAGTCCAGCATTAAAAATATTCTCTCACCATACCTATACCTACATAAAAAAAAAATCAATTATCATTTCAAACCATCCAACTCTGTTGATCTTCTGCTCCTAACTATTCTCCCATCCAAAAAGAAAAAAAGAAAAAGAAAAAAAAAGTATAGAATGTAATTCACGTAAAGCCTGCATTATATTCAATTCTCGCGTGTGTGCACACGTAGAGAGAAAGAAAAAAAAAAGAAGAGGAGAATCTCTCCTGGGGGTATGTATGTATATGTATATGTCCCTAAAAAATAGCAAAATTTTCAAAGATAATTCCATCTCACTCGAGATATCCAGATCTCTCGTATAACGCCTGTGTCAGTCAGTCAGTCAGTCAGTCAGACTCTCTCTCTCTCTCTCTCTCTCTCTCTCTCTCTCGCTCTTGCGTTCGCGCAAACTCAAGGGACCATCAGTAGGAGAGAGATGGGAAAGACTGGCGTGGTTGAGAGTAGTATAACACATTGGAGTAGTAGTAGTAGTAGGTGGTGGTAGTGATGGTAGCGGTGGCCGCTCGCAGCTTCCCTTGCTCGAGGACCGGGGGCGCGCCAGCTCCAGCAGCGGCAGCATCAGGGTAAAGGGAGACGGAGGGTAAAAGGGAAGGAGAAGAAGCGAGAGCGCGATATATCGAGAGATGGGGGTGTCGGAGGAGGACCGCACGTTTAGCAAAGGGGATTGTTATCTTTCTCTCTCTCACTCACTTGCTCTCTCTCTCTCTCTCTTTCTCTCTCTTCGTGCAGGCGGCGCGCCCGCAGAGTGGAGCAGTGGAGCAGTCGCACCGCGCTCCTCGTAGCGTAGCCATCGTGCTCCACTATACACGAGTGATAAAAAAAAAAGAGAGCAGAGCAGAGAGCTTAGCAGCCTCCCGTCTGATCCCAAGCTCTTGCTCATACATACGCGTGCTAACACACACCCTCACTCTCTCCTTCTCTCTCATTCTCTCTCTCTCTTTTTCACTGGTCCTGGTAGCTGCTGCCAGACGACTCCGCCTCGTGTTCGTTACTACGTGGGGTTAAAGTTCGTCCCGGTCCAAGACAACTACCAAGTGTGATATACATATACGGTATATTCGGGCTGCGACGCGAGTGTCCAACTTGTGTGCGTGTAGCAGCAGAAGCAGTTAACTGTGAAACCTTTTATCTTCTATCTAGTTCTTCTAGAGTGAGAGAAAGTGAGGACACCAAGAGGGAGAGAGTGTCTCTTTCTCTTTCTATCTCTCACGCGTGGCCTGGCCCGGTTTGTCCAATAACCCAACCCTCCCTCCCACCCATCCTTTCTTCCATCCTCTCTTCCATCCCTCTGGCACGCGCAAATAACGTGTCTCTCTCTCTCTCTCTCTCTCTCTCTCTCTCTCTCTCTCTCTCTCTCTCTCTTCTCTATTCTACCAATATATAAAATTAACCTCGTGATATGTTGTGTTCCTAGCGGCTCAAATTTTGGCCCGGGAACAAAATTTTAAGAAAAAAAAAAAAAAGAGGAAGGTAAGGGGGGTGGGGTGTTCGATGTAGGGAGGGGACAGGAGTGGCAAGTGTGATTATATACACGAGGATGCTGTCTGAAATAGTAGAAGCATCAGCACTGCTGGCTATGGTGGATATTGAAAGTGAAATACAGAATGGAATATAATGTTGGGGAGAAGATGTTGCTGTTACTACTGCTGGCTGCTGCTGGTAGAGCAGCCACCGACCACTACGTCTGGCTCGATCTTGGCTCGTATCACTTGCCATATCACGCCGCGTAAGTCTATAGTATACATATCAATATAATCTATATATCTGATATTATTTTTGCATAGTATCTGTGTGTCACTTTCTCTTTCTTTATCCTTAATCATTCTTTTGATGAGAGTTTGATGTACTACATTAAACTACACCAGGTTCATATTACTAGTACACTCAGATTTTTTTTTTGTTCTTATATTTCTTTTTTTTTTTACTTTTCATTTACTTTGATCTTCAAGTGACAAAGTGTCGTGAGCACGTGCAACTTGTGAGAATATTATCCAAGTGTTTCTGACAGGTGGAAAAATTATGAGAGATGGGAGAGAGGGAGGGTATACTGTAGATCTTTGGATGATTAAAAGAAAGAGAGGGAGGAAAAGCTTACTAATTATGTAATTAAATTCGTAGATAAATCGACTTGACATCGAAACTCGATTATTTTCTGCATATAAGTATTTATATACTCGCGTTTTGAGATATGCAAATACATGTTTTTATATAGGCTATATACGTATCTTTCACCGCCTGCGGCGTTGTATGTTGGTAATATATATGTTAGTAGGTTAGCATGTATATGTTAGGTATATTTTTTTACATTACTTCTTTTTACGCGCCCTCAGGAGAAATAAGATTTGCTCAGCTTGCGGCGCGTACATTATACAAACGCGAATATTGAAATAATTTTTTCTTTTTATTTTCTTCTTTTACCCTCACTCGACAAATTAAATTCTATTTTTGTTATATGACATATGATAACGTGCTTATAATTACAATCAGTATCATTAATCTAAATTCAAAATACAAATTATATTTGTTTCTTACAATATTTTCTAAAAACAATCTTGCTCTATATTTTCCTCGCTCTTTTTTTTTTTAAAGCTTGACCTCACATAGTCCATAATATACACGATATATCATAAGACATTGATTGATAATTGATTAAAGATTCCAGACATTAGCGAACGTTTTATTAATTTTCTCTTTTCT
Organism: Leptomastidea abnormis; assembly: GCA_030522805.1. Classification (NCBI taxonomy): domain Eukaryota; kingdom Metazoa; phylum Arthropoda; class Insecta; order Hymenoptera; family Encyrtidae; genus Leptomastidea; species Leptomastidea abnormis. Next base: position 30,349 of record JAPYZE010001219.1, on the reverse strand, counting down.
CTCTCTTTTAATTTTTTTTTCTTTTTTTTCTTCCTTCCTTCTTTCTTTTTTTTTTTCACACCCTCTTTTTTTTCTACTCCAACTCAACGACAGCGTAATGAAAAAATCATCAGTATCACCAGCATCACCACTATAGGATGAAGGGGAGGGGAGAGGGTGGGGTGAAACAGTTTTCTTTCCCTCTCATTTTCTCAAACTTTTTCTTTCTCTTACAACTCTCGGGGTTATTCCAAATGGACTTGACTCGCACACTTGTGTGACCCCCCTCTTGTGAATATGTGTGTTTTGGGGCGCGCGCGCGACACACCAACCGAAAGAGCGGGCGTGTCGTCGTCGTCGTCGTCGTCGTCGTGGTCGTGGTTCGTATTATAGTCGTAGTCAACGACGCGCGTGGATGCTGCGCGCGTTCTGTGGCCTTATGTATATGCCTATATACTTATATTTTTCCTTTTCATCTTTCTCCTTATTTTTCTTTTTCTTATTTTGTCCGTTTTGCAATTAAAATATTTGATTTTCTCTTTTACGTATAATTCAAAACTAGACACACTCCTCAACTATAACCCTTCCCTCTTACAACTCGATCACCCCTTTCCATCATTTAATATAACCATGGCTAGTCGTTGCCAAGACCTTGACGGAATAAACCTCATACATTTAAACTTCTCCCCCCTTCCATCCCTGCTCTCCCACACTTTCTCTCTTTGTATATGTTTTGACTTTTCATTTCATTCGATACAACAATAAGAATATAGATGTATAGAGTCATAATATAGTATTTCAATCTACATGTGTATCTTGTAAAACAATGCTTAAATCTACCCCCTCCAGCTTTTACACCTTTATACCTATTATCTCAACGACTCCGTGACTACTTCCACACATACTTATATATTGTAATACGTACCACTTGTCCTCTTTAGTCTTTTTTTCCCTCGCGTCTTTTCTTTTTTCTTCTTCTTCTTCTTCCACTGTCAAGTACAATAGCAATATGCTACTAATACGCGCGAGTGCACTCGTAGCTAGTTAACGTAAGTAAGCAAAGAAGAGACAAACTTTATAAGTTGTGATATCTTTTATCATCCAGCATTTATAGTGTAGTGTGACTCATACATACATACGTATATGAAAGAGGGTAATAGCTATAGCTCCAGCCGAGTTGGTCCAGCGACATAACCTTAAAATCGCCGGGATTAAATTATATAGAGATGAAAGTACATGTTATATCAAATGGAAAAGCTCATAGAGATATAAGAAGAGTTAAAAGTACAGTTGATAAGCATCTATTATCATTCCAGTCATCAATTGGAGGTAAATATAAACTAGCAAGTAATAGTACATTATACAATATAAGTATCTTTCGCCTCTCATCATATTAATGTGAGAGAGTATGTCCACGTACAGCGCGCTGGACATTGGATGATGAGCAAGAGAGAGAGAGAGAGAGAGAGAGAGAGAGAGAGAGAGAGAGAGAGAGAGAGAGAGAGAGAGCTTTATAAGAGAGAAAGGATCAGGGTGAGCGTGTGTCAAGGGGTGGTAGTATAGAGCGATGGTTTTAAAACAGTATGAGAGAAAGAGCAGCAACCGCCACCACGTTATCTTCTCTCTATTACTCGTGTTAGCGAGACAGATAGAGAGTTTATAGTCAAGCCCAATAATATTATATTGTATAGGCGCAGCCAATGCACTAATAATAGTATACATAAGATATTATAATCCGCATTATTCTGCATTAAAAGTGCTGCTTATAAACATTTACAGAATCAGATTAGCATATCATAAGTATCCATCCTTCCCCTCCCACTTTCTACTTTGCTAAACAAGTGGTTCTTTGAACATGAGATATATTTCGCTGAAATACATTCACATACATACATCGTAGCAGTAAAGCCGACCGTTTTCAACGGCCGTGTCTGACCAGTGATTGACCTGCACTACTGCGCGAGAGTGCAAGAGTATGCGGTGTTTAGAGCTGCTGGCGATTGCTGCGTGCATATATAAGTATATAGCAAGTGAGAGTGTGTATTTGTGTGGTAGCGAGGATGGAAATTGGAAAAGTCATTTGGTTGGCCGTTTGGGGCTTGAATGATATAGGGATATTATGTGTGCGTGGATATGAGTGTATATATAGTGACGTTTTGAGGATATAGAGTGAGAGGTCATAGGCTTTTGCGGGCTTGAGTGCGAACAATGCAGGAACCGCTAGAAACTCTCCTCTCCTATATATACACGATTTGCGGACGTATACTTGAACACACTGTGCGATGCTATATACGTATGCACTTGTGAGGTCGTGGATTCTGTATTTGATACTATTCTGTGTACTCTGTGTGATATGAATGTATTTATGCTTACTGTCAGTAGAAGATAATATGTGTATGTGGATGAGATTTATTATGGTTAATAAGTTTGAATTTAAATGGAAAAATTTTGGGGGAGGATATGGTAAAATTGTCTGTTTAGTAGTAGGCTAGATTTGTTGTTTGATTTTAATTTGAATGTCCAGTTTAGAAACTTTTTGGAGTGGTTTGCTTCATTAAGGTACTGGAAATTTGAATTGTTTCAATGTTCGATGACCTATTTTCTTATGAAGACTGTAATATAATAAATGTTGTAGTGATAAATTCAAGTAAGAGAAGATTTTTATGTATAGATGTAATACTGAAATCAATCGGTGAATTGACCTGTAACTTTTTGTCGATGTTTATGATTTTGTTGATGTAATTATTTTTGTTTTAATTATTAATCAACAATTGTTTCGTGTTGCATGATAGCAATATTATTATCATTATGTACCTATTTGTAAAATATCGATAAAGTAATCCCTTTCCGATAACTAATAAATTTATTAAAAAAGGCAAACTGTCAATGCAAATATTTTAAAAATTTTAATTAACGGTATACCTATCTCTTTGTTTTATTTTGCTATTATTATTATAAAAAAAACTTATGTTTGCATAACAATGCAATTATGAAAAATTGATATTTTTAATTTAAATAGAACAACATATTTTGAGAGCAAAAAAGAAAAAATAAACTTTAAATGTGAATGTAATATTTCAATTTAATTACTATTCTTATTCTTGATCTATATAAATTTTTTTTTTGTTGTAAAATTAGTCTCAAAATATTTGGATAAAGTAGTAGCATTTTCGTTTTGATACTCAAGTCAACATATTGTCTTTTTAAAAAATCTCGTTTATGAATATTTATTGTCATTTGCTACCTTGACTTACTCTTTACGTTAAATTAATATATTATAAAATTATTCAAGACAATATTATGTCAAATTGATATACATAATTGAATTTTAATGTTATTTAATTAACAAAAGACAAGCCACAATTTTCCAATTAAGTTGTAGATTTTAAGTAAAGTTTCTTAAACTTTAACGACTCAACTTTATACTCTTATACAAAATTAAAAATGAATTAAATGTAATATTTTACCTTTTAAAAGCAAAACAGATTAGACTTAAAAATTTAAATTCTTCTAAATAGAATGTGAAAAGTGTATGATGCTTAGGAAGATTATGATTCAATGAACTCTTTAAAAAGATTATAACTGGAGAAAACTGTAAATTAGCTGATATGACTATATATATACGAAAATGATACAATGCACATTCCTATGCGTTTTTCAGGTGAACAAAAGATTTTGAGCCTCAAAGGAGGTTACTAGAGAGAAGGTCAGATGGAATAGAGAATTGCATACACACACAGCTTTTCCTACACTTTACACAGTACTCAGTTTAAATACTTCAATTTTCATTTTCAAAAGAACACTACTACTATTGTGCATTTGGTTTATTATTCGCTTGTTTTCACGCATCAATTTTTCAAGTCAACTATTTCTTTTTGCTTGAAAAAATTTTTAAAGGATTATTTACCTATAGTGAAAAGCCACTAAGATTCTGTACTAATAAGTATTTGAATATCATTATAAAATATTATTTTAATTTTTACTTATTATTTAAAAATAATTTTCGTTAGATATCTTTATTAAAAATCATTGAATGTCAAAAAAAATTCTAAACTTACAACTGATTTTTCTTTTCTTTCTTTTTTTTTTCTTCACATCTTCGACCTAGATACGAATGTGTCCTATTTTTAAAATATCTATCAGTCATTGCTAACAGTTAATTATTAAAGACGAATATACATTATTAATTATAAAATGATAAAGCATATCATTAAAAATGAAAAACTATATTTAATTAATATCAAAGTATATTTCATATAATTTATAAATTAAATTAGTTAAGATCGATATATATAATACTAAATATCATAAATTAAAAATAAATTCACTTTTTTTTCTTTTTTTTATTCAAATTAAATTCAATTTAATACAATTCAATTTACGAAAGTACAATTGAACAACTAAATTACCTGTACCTGTAAAGCATCAATGTCGATCCCTTGTTCTATCTCGTTTCACAGTCAAATGTACGAACACACATACATACATACAGATACAAGATAGTCGAGAAAACAAAATGAAATCAATTATTCAAATTAAAACGAGAAAGAGCGCGACGTAAAAAAGACTGTACTGTGTGTATAGAATGTGTGACAAGTGTATGCAACTGTGTACCCAGAATCAATATATAGGTCAGTGCTCGATTATAGAGACTGCGTTACTTAAAAAAAAAAACTCACCCGCAATATCCAGAAAGTACAAAAAAAAAAAGAAAGAAAAATAGAATCTCATCATCCTCGCTTATTACGAAATCATCAAAGCTTTGAATCTTCGAAAGCTCTACTTAATCAGACATAAAAGAGTCACGTTAACAACTCGACGTGTATCGAACTGCTCGAATCGATCTAATGATTTTTTTTTTTTTTTTTCAAAAAGCCTATCCCCCTCTCATCCTTCTCTCTATACCTATATTCTCTAATTATATCGACTGTGTGTGTGTGTGTGTGTGTGTGTGTGTGTGTGTGTGTGTGTGTGTGTGTATGCTCATCGTATACATATATATGCCCTAGCAGGAGGGAGGACTATGGCCTTTAGTGCCTTGGCCAGCTGACTTGATTATACGCGAGCTTTCGCTTATGCTATAGCTATAACCTACACCACCACCGAGAGATTCGGGCCAACGCCACCACTGATTGCGTTACGTCGACTTTAGCGCTCGCGTGCGTTGCTACTGTGTCTTTCGTTTGGAAAGGGGGATAGTACGTATGTATGTGTGAATGTATGTATGTGTGTGCGCTGCTGTAGTCGAAGCTCGTTCATCCGTGATCCCGCACTTTAACCGGGAGGAACTCTGTGCGTATGTGTGAGTGTGTTTTCGTGATTCGCTTAGAAGTGCCTCTTGGGGGGGGGGTTTTGGGGTGGGTTGTTGTTTTTTTGTTTTTTTTTTTTTTTTTTCTGTGTTTTTTGTTTTTTTTTTTTTTTTTTTTTTTTTTTTTTTTTTTTTTGTTTGTTGTAGTTGTATCTTACTGTGATGGTCATGCTGTTTATATTCAAAGTGCGATATTTATTTAATTCGTTAATTTAATTATTTTAGAATTATAATATATTTATTAATAATTGAATATAATTTTTTTTTCCTTTTTATGTTACGATTTGGTAACTTTTTATTTAAAAGTATATAATTAAGTATACCTGATATTATTTTTCAAATTTGTAACATTTATTTAAAAAACAGTAAATGCATTGTTAATAACAATAAAAAACGTTTATCAAATTTCAAAGCCACATAAAGATCAATTATATAAAAAAAGACAACAAATACAAAAAAAAAAAATTGATCTTTAATACAAAAAGTAAATTTTCGTCAATCATAAAATTTGTCAAAGCCAATACTCATCACTCGCGATAAACAAAATATATAATCGAACAATAGCAATATACATCAAAACGAATATATCTCACGTGTCATCGATAACAAGTCAAAAAGAAAAAAAAGTGACGAGCTTGAAGCTTGGTACAGACATAGTATACATGAAATTATAAAATATGAAGGAAGTTTGCTCTCACACATCTAGTATACGATGTGTGTGTGTTTACGATAAAGCGTGTATCTATCTAAGCGAGAAAAAAAACCATATGTGTGCATTCTCGTTTCTTCCGGCTCTCATCCCGGATATAGGATGAGGTAAGAATGATTAACGAGCGCGCAAGGCAGTAAATGTATTTACGACACGTAAATAAAAAATAACTAAAAAAAAAAAAAAATGAAAAAGGAAAAGAAAAATACAGAAAAGCAGTATAGCAGAAAAACTACCGGATATAGAGAGTTGAAGTCTCCAAGTGAGTGACGGGTGATAGGAGCTGAATTATAGGAGCTCCACAAGAGTGAGAGTCGTATCTGTATACGCTAGAGCAGCTAACCCACCTACACCTATATACCTGCGCTTTTACGTATCCACATACATATACCCATAGCTATCAGATATATAGCGAGTGAGAGAGTTGAAATTGAAGCGGCAGCAAAGCTCTGGGCCTCATGTTATACACAGCCTCTCTCTCTCTCTCTCGTGCGCGTCCAGCCAATCCGTTTAGTTTCTAAATGTATGACACACACCTCCCGCGTAATACAGCATCAGCAGCAGTTGCTGCTGACCTCGACAAATTTCAACGCTGTAACTTCTCTCTATATCTATCTCTGTCTCTCTCTTTCTCTACCTCTAATACTCGACCCGCCACCGATGAAATTACAGCGTCGAGGATATAACCCTATAAACGAAATTTCACCTCCTCTCTCGACCCCCTATATCACCCTTTCCACAAGCTTTGGTGCTTCTGCTTTATATATAACTATATACATACATATATATCTCTTTGGCTCTGCTTTGCGCTGTATAGGTCGTCATCCGTGAAATTTCTATTTCTGTATTTCGGGGGGGAGGTCAGCTCATCTTTCTTCCTTATATTGAGAAATATATAGATATATAGGTATAGGTATATATCGGAAATTATCGTTTGATGTTGATTATTATGATGATTATTATTATTTGATTTATTGAATGTTAATTTATCATTTTTTATTTAGTACCTGACTTATTTGATTAAAGTTCAAAGAAATATGAATTATATGTTAAATTGCGATTCTTATATACATTGCTAAATTGTAATCTACAATTTTGATGAAATATTGGAGCTGTATGTCAGAGGAAAGAAAAATGTTATAATATAAATTTGAAATTTAACGTTCGCTTTTGTAAAATTTAAATCATATATATCCGCAGATTTTCTGTAAAAGTTACGATATACGGGTTATCTCTTTGTTTTATGTTGAAAAATATTACGTTTATAATTATTTGGAAGTTTTTATAATAAATTATATTTAAAATATGAGATTTATAAAGACTTGGTGTAGTTGAATTGATAGAACGTCTGTTTCGTAATTCCGAGATCGTGAGTTCGATTCCGACTGATCAGTCAAATTCTATTAAGTCTATGTACAAGATTTTGTATACCGAAATACATTTATTGAAGTGTTATAAAGGTAATTTAGTGAATAAATTTTCTGCAATGGTATAGCGATACTGCCGTGGATTAAAAAAAAAATATTTTTTTTTAATAAATTTTTAATTTGTAAGACTGCACCATTACCAAATTTATTAAATATATTTTAACAAATTATATAAAAATCAACAAACTTACTTTCAGTATAATTTTCTCTATATATTTGTCAAAACCATTATCTGAACTTATTATTACACATTCTAAAACTTTTATACTTTTTATATTATAGTTTTTTCTCGTGATTTTCTTGTCACGCATCTTTCTTTCCCCAATATATCAACGAAGATATTACAGTTATACACAATATGAAAAAAAAAAAATATATATTCCATATATTTCGTAAAACTTCACGCCAAGCGTGAGCGTCTTCTTGTCAGTATACATATACAGAAAAGAAAAAAGTCACACTATTATATACACCACACTTCGGTTCTGCCGCCACGAGGATATTGATGCAAAAAAGCGTCGAAGCAACTTTTACTTCAAAACTTTTTTTATCTCATACTCTTCGTCGTTCCCCTTCCCTCCCCCCCCCCCCGCAAAAGTACGATGACGCGAAAAAAAAAAACTTATTTCAAGTTAGTTCTTCAAAAAATTTAATTTGATCGCTGAATGTAGTTTTGCGCGACGTGCGCGACACACACCCACATCCACCTTCTCTTCTCTTTTTCTTGAAAAGCTTCTTCTTGGATTCGAGATAATTTATTCTTACATTTAATACCCTCGACGGGTGAGCTGTGTAATTGTTGAGTCTATACCAAGCTTACAATGGACTACACTCCGCGCAGCAGCATATCGATATATAAGGACTACTCTCTGTTTGAAATTCGACTGAAGGAAGATATGGAGGTAAGGAAGAGGTTCAGGTTTAAAGACGTGAAATTAAACTTTCGCACAGACCTTTCGGTTTGGCTGAGGATTTATATATGTATATAGCGATCTGAGTGCAAGAGCAGCGCAGTGAAAGGAATCTCAAGTAGTTGCCATTCTCGGACGACTCTTCTCGGGTTTTTCGTCGTCAAAGTTCGAACGAGAGACGGATGAACCACCACGTTCTCTCGTCCTCCATCCGTCCGTCCGCGAGCGTATAACTTGACTATAAAACTCTTCAAGTCTATCTACTTCTCTCTCTCTCTTTCTCTCTTTCTCGTAAAATATGATTTTCCGTTAAGTGCAATCTTCTCCGTTACTATCTGTACTCACTACTGAGAGAGAGAGAGAGAGAGAGAGAATTTTATTCAAAAGACTTGGGAAGAAGGAAATTTCATTTAACGAAGATCTTTAATTAAAGTTTAAAGTGCCATTCAATATATGTATATTTGTCTTTTATTTTCTTTCTTTTTATCTTCTTTTTTTGACAATGAATTTACAATAAAAGGTAAAATTGAAAGAAATGTTGTATACTTTAGTTTTGTTTTTACTCGTATACGTATTGCGTTCACGCTTTTTTTAATGATGTATTATCGATTAAAAAAAGTGTGGATTATTTTTAAAACTTTATTATTATTATTATTATCGTTACGTTGTTCAACCAGGCGTGATATTGTCTCTATCGTAGCAAGAGAGCAAACGCATTGAAAAAAAGCCTGATTTCTTTTTATTTTTAATTTTACCATAATTAGCGCGTGCAATATTATAAACTATTAATAGGAGTCATCCTGCATAATATAATTATTGAATTTATATCATTGAAAATTTAACAAGGTAACTGACCTATTTTCTATATATACGTGGCTTAAAGATTTGCCTTAAATAATTGATTTTATAAATAGTATAATAATTAAACGATGATAATATAATGTGTAATATGATTTTTTGTAATGTTATATTAATATTCAATATTTTTAAAAATAAACTTTTTTCACTTAATCTATTGTCAGTTTTTATTAATTTCGAAACAAATTAAATTATAAACAACAGAGATGGCTCAAAATTAATTTTGAAAATCAATTTAATATTAAATAAAATGTAACATTTTTGATAAATTGAACATAAAAAATTTGTAAAAAGCTTTATTCACTTACAATAAAAATAACTTTTAAAAAATTAACAAGTTAAACGAATAAGTAAATATAAATAAAACAATTAATTTACAAGAAAACACGTATTAATACTAGTGATAAAAAATAAATTAAAACAACTAATATTAATAATTTTCGTAATTATAATTTGCTTATAATCCCCATACCAGATATAAATTACCATGAAATATAATATACTAAGTCTTTGACGCGCTTATCAGGATCATTTAATTACGTCGATTAAACAAGGTAGAAAATTTTCACATTGAATTCACCAGTGTATAAAAATGAATAATGTGCATTATGAGTTATCAAATACTATATATACGTTTAATAATATTAATTGTGATAATAGTAGATTTCAGCTTTGTCGTTGACGTAATAGTTAAATGAGACTTTACTTATATATATACTTACAAAGTATGTGAATAATTTCATTTAGCAAATTTAATGTGATTAATAGAAAATTATCTTGTGGGTTCATATTATTTATGATAATAAATTCTCAGTTATAACTATTCGTATAACTTTATAGAAACTGACATACTTTGCTTGCTAGAAATTGACATACTTTACTTTTTTAATATAATACATCAATACATTTTTTTTTTTTAGTTTCAATTGAAAGCTTATTTTTTAATTTAAACTTATAAATGTGAGTAGACATTTAAAAAATAAAAAAAAATGAACGAAAACAAAATACAATCGTTAAAATAAACCAAATAAAGTATAGTACAATAAATAAAGAGTAAAAAAAAAGAATAGGCTAAAGCTTTTTCAAATATATAAGCTTATACTGCAAGTATTGAATTTTTAAAAAATGCCAAGTATTAAACGATACTGCTGAATATCAGGCAACGTGCCAAACTGTATATATGTGAAATATCGCTTACTGTCTATTAATGTTTGAAGTACATAAATCCTCATACACATGATTTTATAATCATTGAATAAAATTGTTGTATTGGCGTATATTGTTTTATATATCAGGTATTTTTGTTAATCTAAATTTAATTTCTCTCTTAATTAATATGATAATTTAATTTTATTTTCAATACTCGGAAATATATTTGTAATTCATTGAAATTAATTTTGAAAAAATTCTTTTAAAATCATCTACCAATAATACAAAATGCAAATATCATAATATAATTAATTGCATAATATAAATTAATGGAAATCAATAAATACTAAATTTCTCGGTTATTATTTCATAATCTATATATCAATAAAAAAAAAAAAAAACAATATATCGAACAACGAATCAAACAACAAAAAGGCAAAAAAAAATAAATAAGTACAACAAAATAAAAAAACGACATTTCTCTTATCTCTACTAGCATTTACTCAAAATGACAAAAATAATCCAAGACCAATATAATAAGGGTTTAAAAATTAACTGTCACAACCCCAACTGTCTCAAAAAGCTAGTTTCAAAAAAAAAAAAAAGCCGCCAGTAAAGCTTGCAATATCACAAAGCACTGAAGCATCAAACAAAAGCCAGCTTAAATCCATCGTCAATGTACAGAACTAGAGAGAGAGAGAAAAGTAAAGTTAAGCACACTTGCATTATAGCATCGCTGTCGATGATAGATCAGCTTGTATATACCTATATAGGAAGAAAGGAATAGAGGGTAGTAGTAGCAGTAGTAGTAGTAGCAGCCCCCTTTTCCTATACATATATTTTCGATTCTCGAGTCAGAACACGCGCATCGACATGTGTCCCTTGTCATCATATCATCTCTCGGCCTGAAATAGAAATTATAAACGCGGAATGTATATATACATATAGGCGTTTGGTCTCTCTCGCCTAGGAAATAATAACACACAGGGAGAAGAGAGAAAAGGCGCGCGTAACCCAGTTGCGGTACTGCTCGATCGTATTATATATTCCCAGCCCATATATATATATACCATCGCCACTGGCGTTCACTACTTATATACCTATATATATTCCAATGGAAAACAAAACGCTTTTCTCTCTCTATATATATAAAGATATGTCTTTGCTGCTGTTACTATACTACTGGTCGCGCTCACGAGAAGATCTCTTATGCATTTATATATACAATGTTGCATTGTCGCGCTTCATTGTACGATTATGTATATAAGTATGTATGTATGTATGCATGAGTAAGTTGCTCGAGGGGGTCCGTCGACTCGATTGTTATGTCGTATAGTTTATAATGTGTGTTCTCACAGTTGACAGCTATACGAGAAAGAAAGAAGAGCTTGGGTTAGAGATGTAGGTATAATATATATAGTATATGCCGGAAGGCGTGGAGGCTGCGGAGAGAATCATCCTCCTCCTCCTCTGTGTTACGTTGCTACGCGTTTCTAACTCTTTGTGTTTTAACGGGATGTGTAGTAGTGGTGTGTCATCTGATGGTATACTACTGTATAAGAGCTTGATCGAACGTCCGCTGAGCTTTTTTGTTCTCGTTCTGGGCGTATGTATGTTATGTTATGTTACATATGCCTGGGGAAAACACACTTGGCTATATATAGCTGAAATAAATTTGCCGTATCTTACCGAGAGCTAGCTCTTGAAGTATTGCATTCGTTCTGCGTTTACAATCTAAATCTTTTACTGTTGAGATGATGTGTGTGCGTGGTTTTTTGCCGAAGGCTTTTTTTTTATTTTTTAAGTAGAAAATATCAACTTTTTGTTTATTGTAAAGTTGAATATAATATGTAGGTTTTCAAATAAGAATGGGTTTATTTTGTTGCCGTATGAAATTTTTATTATTTGTGTTTATTTAGTTATATGAATTTATAGTATACAAAAGAAATGACGTAAAATAAATTTATCTTCTTCGATCATAATATAAGGAATTAAAATTTTTTTTCTAAAGTCATTAAAAATATGAATTCTATTATTGTTCATAAAAAAATATACATTTATTGCTGTTTATCATAAAATCGAAATATAAATCACGTCTGATTAAACACTGCCTTTTCTACTTATAGGCATTTTTATTCATTATTTGAATATTACATACCGTCTGTGATGAAATGTCAAACATTTTTTATAAACTTTATAAAGCTTTTTATTAGATGCTCTGGTAAAGCATATTTCGGCATTTAAGAACTGATACAATGACTCAGCTGACAGACGCCGGGAATCGAACCTACGACCAGTAAATTACGAAACTAGCGCTCTGTCATATAAGCTATTGAAAGTCTTCAAACATGTGTATATACAATCAATATTTCAATTCGTTTTATAGTTTATAATAATTTTACGTACAATAAACACGTATTAAAGTACATTTATTGAAAAATAAAATTAATTTTCGTAAGAAAATCAGTGAAAAATTAATCATTGCAGATTCGAGTCTGTATTTATCACGACACGTACCAACTTTATCATGCAATTTCTTCAACAAACATTGACTGCTCTTTCTTTTCATTTCTCCCTAGAGAAAAAGCAAAATAAAAGAAAAATCTTATATTATTCATATAACTAGTATAAGTTTCTCTTTAACGTAGCTATATTCCCTTTTCTCACTATACAAAAAAAAACAATAAAAAAATCTCAATGATACAATTATGCGTTTGTTTATTTCTGCGCATATACATATTTTCATATTTGTTTTTATTGAAATGATTGCGCATTGAAACTATAAATTCAACAAATAACTCGTTGAATATTCAGTCATTCTTTCTTCTTGAAGTTTTTATCAAATATATTATATTCCTTTGAGCATATTTTTTAAAGTTTCAAGAATAGGAGGAGAAAAAAAGCAGTCAACCATTATATAAAAAAAGAATTCATATCATAAAAGTACATTCTTTCAACAGTTAACAGGTTAATATTCCTTCTAACAAAAAAATGATACTAAAAAGCAGCAATATCAAAGTGCAAAAGGAAAAAAAAAGAAAGAAGAAAAAAGGGGTAAAAATACCGTATATTAATTTTTTCTTTTCTTTTCTTTTTTTGTATCTCAACCATCAGAAAATTCACCTCTCTCTCTTACAATAATAAAGACTTTACCGTAACGATTAAGTCGTTTAAGAATCTCACTGCTTCTGCTGCTGCAGAGCTATCTTTTTCTATATCATGATAGCATACATATATAGACTATATATAGGTGGATTGCTGCAAATTGCCAGGTCTCGCGAGAAATTTAATCAGCCAATTTTCACGTTATCGATTAAAAAAAAGAAGATGAAGAAGAAGGAAAAGGAGAAACAGAGAGAATCGAAAAGAAAAGCTCGAGCCAAAGAAGAGGTTTAAAAGCTCAAGAGTGCGAGAAAGAGAGAGAAAGAGAGAATGAAAAAAGAAGAATGCGAGACAGTAGGGGGGGGGGGATTCAGTGGTTGGTTAGCCCATATTTCTCGCAAACGCAATAAAGCCCAAGCTTGTACATATAATATATAGGAAGGCAGTAGCAGTAGTAGTAGTAACACACAGAGAAAAAAACTGAACAGAGCAAGAGGGTCGTCCAGTAGAACGTATATATATGTATGACGATGCAGCACGTGCAGTTAACCAGGGAAAATAATACCTCGCGTGTGGCCCCATTTAACGAGAGAGAGAGAGACTCCGTTATCATTTCTCTCTCTCTTTCTCTCTCCCTCTTTTCACCCCTTCGTAAACCTTCTTTTCCTTCTTCTTCTTCTTCCTCTCTATAACCCACCCATCCGAGACGCATATCTCGCTTATACTTTTTTGACGCATGCTTCTCGTTCCCTCCAGCACATTTTCTCACTATTACATACACACACACACATGTATTGTACAATATGTGTATGTATGTATGTGTGTGCAAGAGAACGCGTCATGACGTTACAAAAGATCGCTCTCATTCCTACTATTGTTCCTGGTGGCCTACTCGCGCAAGCTCTCCCTCGCTGCACCCTCGCCTCGACTAACTTTCGCAATGCTTAAATCGTTCCCTCTCTCTCTCTTTTACTCCCTCGGCCCCGTTTTCTAACCCTTCCTCTTATACCCTCTCTCTCATCTCAAGCTACCTTCTCTCTCTCTCTCTCTCTCTCTCTCTCTCTCTCTCTCTCTCTCTCTAACTCTGCTCCTTTTGTTTACCTTTGCATGTTTCTCGATTATATACCTACCACAATTTCAACCCCATAATATATACCTATACATACACCAACATTTATGTATGCGTACAGTGGATCGTTGATCCAACGATAATAATTATTATTAACAGCCAACGTACTTACTTACGTGTTTTTTATAATCATTTTTTTTTTTACTATTTTTTAAACGAATACATCTATATTCTATCGCGACTTTAAGTTGGACATGCTGTAAATTTATATATAAATAACAACAGAGTTTACGTCATTATGTGTGATACGCTATTATACGCTTACATCGAAGCAGCGAGAGACATCGACTATGCTTTGTTTCTCTCTTTCTCTATTTTCATCCCCACCCCCTTTCTGTGTCGCTCTATTTATCTCTGATGCATTATATGAGTCAATGTATGGGAAGGACAATCGATTACTAATGAGATGGTGTGTTTTATTAAAAATGGAAAAGAAAAATACGTTTTTGTGTGATGAGGTGTTATAAGAGTCTGAGTTGATAATTATGGTTTATGGAGAAACTTATAAATCTTATGTTAAAATTATTATTTTAGTATGATGTCCTATTATAGCGAAGGGTGTGTATATTGAGATAAAAATAAAGAAAGTACCTATAGGAGTAGAGAATCAGGATAGTCTTGGTTGTGTTTTTTTTCTTTTTTTTTTCTTTTTAAGCTTTCAATTGTCACTATCGATATTCTAAGTTAAGTTTGATTTTTATTGGAGATTTTGACTGCTTCAAAACGAGTCAAGTGATATAGTTTTCTTTTTCAGATATCTTTTAAGTCTTTGAAAGTTATTGTTCGATACGATAGAGTTTGGCTTCTTTTATCAAAACTTAACGAAGTTATTTTACAAGTTTAATATAAAACATTGTTCAACGGAACTTTAACTATAACGTTTTACCTTGCTTTGTGATGTTGTTATTGTTATTATTATTATTCCTTTAACTGAATGGTTCAATGATTCCTGGAAGAATCCGTCGAGCGGATGATATCGTTTTGTTATCTTTTGGATAGTTTTATTGTTTGTGGTTGGCTGTAAAAAAAATGTTTTTGATAAAAAAAAAAAAAGAAAAAAAAGAAATAAAAAAACAGAAAAAAAATTGTTATTGGATCTATTGATGGTTAACTCTGTAGAAATTTGATATTTCGATTTGTAAACTTTAAAGGATTCTTGATGGTGTGATATTAAATCCAACAATGAAAATCTCATTTTAAGATGATACTAGCTGATTTACTGTTGAAAAATTTTTATTTATTTTATTTGTGAATTGAGATATTGGCCAAATGTTGCGATAGTTTGTATTACAAATTATAAAATAAATCAATATTGAGATTTTAAGTATTAAACAAAACTACAAATAACGATAGATAAGTTTGTAAATATGTGCTCTTATAATTGCTTGGAATAGATTGGTTGTCTGAGCGTTGGATTATGAATTCATCTGTTTTGGGTTCGATTCCTGGCGTTCGTCGACTAAGCTATTGTCTTAGCTTTTATATACCAAAATATACTTAACAGAGTGTTCAAAAGGCTTTATTTGAAAAAAATGATATTTACCAATTCTTGTACTTTCGGTAGATGTGTATAATTATTTTTTTTTCATTACTTGAATACATTAAGATTGCATCAAAAATTGAAATGAATATTTTTTTATTCGTGGCTATTGATTATATTAAAATTAAATACCTGAAATTCGTGAATGTCTTAATGCGTTTCTTTTTTTTCACACATAATGCTTTAACAATTTTAATGTAATTATTATTTTTTTAAATATTTTTTGCACTAAAAAATTTTTCAAGCTTTAATAAAAACATTTCATTTATTTTTAATAAATTTTAAAATGAAAGTATTAGTTAATAATGCAAACTAAAAAGTATTTTAAAATCCAGTAAAAAAGAGAATAGAATTTATAATCCGCATCTCGCATGTATAGTAAATCTTAATATTAAAAATAAAATCCTCTTTTAACTATCATATATGATTATTTGCAAAAAGCATAATTCATAAAGTTATGACCTATTTTGTTAAAAAGTACCTTAAACATTAAATTTGAAATAATACACATAATCTTAGCATTTGCACGTTTTTTTCTTCTACCCTGTCATTCACCTGCCAGTTGCAAAGCTCCAAAAAAAAAACCACATGCACTTTTACATTAATTATTTTTCTTTTCTCTCACAAATTAAAGTGCTATAATAATAACAATAATAAAAAAAAGTATCAACCACAATCAAAAGAAAAATATAATTTTCTTGGTTTTATCATTTATTAAAAAGTACATTACACACACCCACAAATATTAGTCACAATATATAAAATAAAAAATAAAAAAAAAATAAATCCTTTGCTATAATGTTACAGAATTTAAGACATTGCCAAGTTCGTCGGATAATTAATGGATAACAAGAGAACGTCTGTAAGTTGGAGCGCCTGCAGTCGGGCGCGACATGCATTATAATCATAATAATCACGATGTGTCCTACGAGGCCGCAATCGCCGGCCGAATGAACCTCCCACGCTTACATCGGACTTTAACATGCACTGCTTCAGCAACGGACCTGCCACCTTACTGAGTATGTATATTATTATATCTATATAGCTATATGTACTTGTCATCCCACTATTGTATAGGCTTAGTCGTCGTTGTCGTCTATCTTTCCCTCCCTTAAGTCTAAATGTGTCCCCTGTTGTCAACGATGATATCAGGCGCATAATTGGAAACAAATAGTCGCTATATTTCAAGTATGAAATATTTTATTTATTTCTTTTGAAAGAATTATTTGGCGTAAAATTAGATAAACTGTCAACCAACCATGTTATAATACCAATGAGATTTATATTTCTTTTCTTCTTTTTTCTTTAATACACCAATATCAAGCTCATTATACGAGTCTCAAGGTACACACAGCTACTTTATCTCAGAAAGCGTAATCTTTAACTCTCTTTAATTTGACTTGGATGTAGCAATATGAAAAGGTGATGCGCGTGGTGAGAGTAAAAAAGAAGAAAAAAAAGATAAAAAAAAAAATTGAAAGAGGTCAAACAGTAGTTAAAAAACTCAGTTGAAGTGGATTTAGCCTACCCCCCTCCCATACTCTATACTCTCTATATACTGGCGGCGTTAAACTTTACCCGATTCTATTACGGAACTTCTCGTAATATTTACAAAGTTCAAACTTTCATTTTAATATTTAAAAAAGTTGCAACTCACTCTTTCTCTCTTTCTCTTCTCGCTACGGGTTTTAATAAATAAAAATGGCCTGCTCGCATGCAAGAAGCGTGTATATATGTGTTAGTGTGTGTACCGACTCGTAATTATTGTTGCGAGAGTTTCGTGGATTTTAATGAAACCATTCGTCTTGTTGAGAAGAGAAATGTTTTAATGGCTGCTGTTCTTTTTTTTTTTTTTAACGTACAAATGTTAACTTGGTGTTTATTTGTTGTTGATTTATAAATAACGACGGATCAATTGAATTTTTATTTTCTTTTTTTTTGTGGATTTAATAATATAATGGAAAAATATTCATTAAAATAAATGTGCGCGGTCATATATACATTTGAAATAATTTTACTTAAATTATTTATAAAATTGTTCAATTTTATTATTATTTATTTGCATTTAATATCCATTAATCATTTTTTTTTCGACAGCAGAAATATATCATATAAATATTAATTTATTCAAATCACCTTTCAAAGCTTATAATTATTATTGTTCATCAAAATATTTCCAAATTAAAAACAAATATATTAAAAAAATGTATTAAATAAGATTGAGTTCATAATGAAAGTCAAAATAATATCATTATATTATCCTACACATACACATATATATAAACCTCCTAGTAATTGTTATATCCTATATCATTAAATTCGTAAACCCAATCAAATCTACTCGGCCAACCACATAAACACGAACTTCAAAGCGGAAATCTCCATTTTCAAGCCACACACACACACACACACACACACACATATACAGATACACAAACATACGTACGTATATATGTATGTAGTGTAGGTAAACCAAATAAGGAAAAACAAACACACCTATGCTCTTGGTAAGCTCACACACGGGACTTACTATATACCACTAGTAGAAATAGTAGTGGTAGCCTACCATTAAAAAAAAAAAAAGAAAAGCACAACTATAGGTACACGACAAAGGACAAAGCAGAAGACAAGCAAGAGAGCAAACGCAAACATGCACGTGCTTTCAAGTAAAAGAGAAGAAGAAGAGAGAGATATATATATTTCGCAAACAAATCTCTGTAGGGTATATATGCTATTCCCATTATTTGCTTAGTGGTAGTGGTGGTGTTCAAGTAGAAGATTTTCTCTTTCTCTCTCGCCTTTCAATATCCGATCTGCGAAAACTGATAACGGATTAATCCGCTCTTGCGCGAGCGGATGAATCTGTACCCGCAATGTCAATCATATACGTATAGGTATATATAAATGTAGCGTAGGTATATATACACTGGTCTTATGTATATTGTCCAGCCTGAGACAGGTCACTTTTGTAGGTGGATATGTAGTGCAACTTTTTAGCGCACGCGCACTTGCTTTACTATACTATCGCTCTCTTTTCATATCTGTCTTTATCGCTATTTTCTCTAATAAAACGAAAGAGAAAAAGAGATCTTGTGCTAACGACTATGGGGGAGGAGGGGGGGGGGGTTCATACTTACTATCACACTCTCTGCGTTATAAGCGTGGCCGCGATTTGCCGGATGATTTATCGGATGGATTAACTCCCTCTCTCTAGCTCTCTTTCTCTTCACCCATTGCTTTTTCTACACTATTTTTTTTATACCAGCGTGTCGAATATTAAAATATTGGGCGTGAAAATAACGATTTATCTCAATGTTTTAACGTAATTATTTAATATTAAAATTTTATTTGTGTCTGGTTAGAGGTCAGGAATGAATTAGAAAATTGATGCAGATTTAATTTTGTTAAATCAAACAAATGCAGTGATATATTTTTGGAATTCAATTTGAAATTTTTTTTTAGGATTTCAGTAATAATTGGAGTTTATTGCGAAAATACCTTTTGTACAAAATTTGAAATGAGACATTTTTTTTTTTAATTTTTGCTGTAAAGTTATGTATGATGAAATGTAAAAATGAATATACGTGACATGCGTTGATGGTGTTTTGATGTTACATTGCGAATTTACTAGTGTCAGTGCAAACTTTTACAATTAATATTGCAAAAAAAAAAAAGAAAAAACAAAATGAATAAAAAAAGTTTTAGTTTGCATTATGAAACATTGCAACTCTGGTTTATTATTATTATTATTATTATGATTATTATTTTTGTTGCTCATGTATTCACATTCACAGTTTTTATTTCACGTTTGTCAAAGAAATTTGAAATATTTGATAAAATAAACAATGTTTTGTTATTTATACGCTTCGGATATATAATTTTAAACTCAAATGAATTTATTTATTGCTTTTAAAAAGTACACATATAAAACAAAAATATTTGCGGCTTATAAATATGAATTTTAAAAGTAATATTAAAAATAATTAACAAACGTTTTTTATTTCTCATACTGTCACATATTTACCTTAATAATCACCAAAATTAAAAAAAAAAAAAAAATCAACAGCAATTTTCTTTCTGTTAAAAAATTTGCTATTTTCTTTATAAAAAAAAGCCTAGTTTACTAAATACCATAGCACAAAGACAAGCTCAGTAGTGTGTACCAATAACCACTACGTCTTTAAAAGCCAGCCATCCAGAAACGTCAGGGCCAAAACAGCAGGCTCTCAAACGGATTAAAAGCCGGACTATCGGTTGCTTCTCCCTATCTTCCTCTTACTATCCCGTAAAGTGTAAGCGAGAGATAGAAACAGATGCTTCTGCAGCAACGTATATATATATATATATATATATATATATATCCGCGCGAAAGCTCGCCCAGATAAACAAGCAGTGTTGATATAGCTTGAAAGAAAGTAATAGAGGAGAAAGAAAAAAAAGAATAGGAGGCAAACATACCCTCACTCACACACAGCCAAAATCCCGTCGACTTTTAACGTATTTCCTTTCGCAGCCTGTCTAGAGATCGTCTTCGCGTTCGATCCTCCTCCTCCTCCTATATAGTATTCTTGGTAGTTCCTCAATATATAGTGGAGGGTAAGGACGGATGATTTATGTTTTTCGATGGGGGAGAAAGAAGAATAAGGCATCACACCGTAGTACCTTATATATTTTTTCGATCCTGACGAAATATTAAATTACGAACTGCTCTAGTTCTTTTAAGTATAATATATAGATATGTATACGAGATAGAGAGAAATAAAGAATTGGCGGGTAGATTGACGTGCGTGCATGGATTGTTTTGGCTTGATTTCATTCTTTTTATTCTTATAATACATATCTTATAGACATTCTAGTTGGTTATCGATATATTATAAAGATTTTATCGTGCATTGTAAATTATAGGACCATATATTTATTTGGGTCATTTATAAGAAGATGTGTTGAAAGTTTATTTTTAAAAAATTATGATTTCATCATTTTTTTATAAGAGTCAATTTATATTTTCATTATTTAATTTTATTTATAATGAGTTTCAAAATTGAGCTTGTAAAATTTACATAATTAAATAGTTATAGATTTAATTTTGTTATTTTTGTTTTTTTGATAAATAGATACAAATAACAAAAAAAAAGATGTAAAAAGAAAAGAGCAATCTTATAAAAGCACACATAAAAAATAGACTAAAACCTCGACGCGTAAAGCCTCCCCTTTTCTTATTCTTCTTCTGCTTCTTCTTCTTCTAGGCTCGTATTACGTAGTTATAAATTGCATTTCATTCCCCTACTCTCCTTCACTTTCGTAAAAGTACCAGCAGGCCATTCGTTTAACTTGTCTAAGAAAAACAAACCTTACAAAAAAAAAACAAAAAAAACTCTTACCTATTATATATATTAAAATTTCAATTTGATTCCAAAACATTATCTATTTCTATTCTGTAAACAAAAATACATTTATTTATTATTAAAAAAAAATCAGACAAATAAAAAATTCACAACATCACTATAATTAATATTCATTTATTAAATAAACAATTTAAACACATAAACCACAATTATTGAAAATAAAAAATAAAAAAATAGAAATTATTTATAAACGTTGATTCAAGCATATATACCTATACGATATAACCACAACGTCTCTTTAAAACTCAATTTTCTCAGAAGCTCAAGCATAGAGAGAGAGGGAGAAATAGAATGACACACAACTCAGTGAAACGTACAAGTCTCCCCTAACGCGAGAAACATTAGTTGAGCTTAGCCTCCATTCCATTCCCTTTCCTCCCTCCTCCTTTCTTCATCATTTCTCTCTTTCTCTCTTTTACCACCAACTCCTACACGCAGTGACACATAGTACATATTATAGAACCAGGACGAATTTTCACTTGTCGTCTAGTTTAAAGCCCCCTCTCCCAGCAGTATTTTCCACCCTAATACTCACCCAAGCTTTCACGTTTATTATTTGAAGGGTGGGTTGCAGAAAGCACACCCATTTGAATATAATATATTATGTATGTATGTATCTCTGTTTTATACTAACTTTCTACACTTTCTATCTATATATCTATCTGTTTTCAACACAGAAGAAGACGAAGAAGACGAAGAAGAAGAAGCAGTGGCAGCAGTGGAAGACGAAACAAGAATAATAGTTGACTCGAGCAATAAGACGACAAGGGATGTGGAAGATGAGAGGAGGGAATCGATGCTGGTGTCGACAGCCTTAAGAGTAGCAGCAGCCACAGTAGCCACAACAACAACAACAACAACAACAACAACAACAGCAGCAGTCAAAGTATCAGTATCATCATCAACAGCAGCAGCAGTGACAAGAATACAACCTATGGGATGTAGTTGACGTAGCTTGTAAGCATCGGCTCGACCGAGAAAGATGACGACGATGGTAGTAGTGGTGTTTAGCTATTCGTAAAGGCATCGTATGAACGAAGCCAGCTTACGATATCTGGATAGGTGGAGGTGGTGGCGGATAAGGATAACGAAAGTAGTGGTGGAGAAGGTTGTAGTAGTGAAAAAGAAGAAGAAGGTGGTGGTAGCGTTAAAGCCCTATCGCTGGCGCACGCATGAGCGCCGGAATAATCAGCAACTGCAGGCTACTGCAACTGCAGGAGGTGATACAAGAAGGTGGAGTAAAAGAAGAGGAAGAAGAAGGAAAAGGAGGAAGTGGAGTTATAGTAATTTTAAAACTCGGCGCGTCCCAGGTGATAATAGGGCGCGCCGAGTACAAGCTACTCATCCACCTCCACCTAAAACTACTGCAGGGCCAAAGAGCCTGGCCGGTTCCACCAGTTAGTAGGGCCGGATCATGAATGTGGAGCCGTTTCTATTACAGGCGCTTAGCCAGCAGCTACCAACTGACGTTGGTGTTGTATTTGCTGGTGGTACTGCCAGTTACAATTTGACTGCTGGTTTCAATTCGAGTTTCAATGCCACGACGACAGGCGATAAGTCAGTGCGGAATCTTAGCATTTTTACCATCACAGTGATAATTGTTATATCAACGATATTGAGTCTCGTTACCGTTATCGGTAATCTCATGGTTATGATTAGTTTTAGAATTGACAAACAATTACAGACCATATCGAATTATTATCTGTTCAGTCTTGCCGTTGCTGACATTGCGATCGGCGCTATATCAATGCCACTTTTTACGATATACACGGTTATGGGCTATTGGCCGCTTGGACCACTTGTTTGTGACACTTGGCTTGCCCTTGATTACTTGGCGAGCAATGCATCTGTACTCAATCTACTTATTATAAGCTTTGATCGGTATTTTTCTGTTACCAAGCCACTTACTTATAGGGCTAAGAGAACTACTGGTAGAGCTGGATTTATGATAGGTTTGTAGTTTTTTTTTTTTTTCATTTTCTTGCTTTTAAATATGATTGATAAATATTTGCAAAAAAATTTTTATATTTTGTAAGATATTTGAAAAAATAAATCAATAAAAAATTGTTACAGTGATACAAATCCGAATTGATCGTATATAGTTATAAACTTTGATAATTGTTACCATTTATTTTTTTACTTTCATTTTTAATTGCTAGCAATTATTTGAAAAAATGACGTAAACTGGTCAAATAAGTATAAATGAGAAACTTAAAGTTTTCTCATATTTGTGTCAAGTATCTTCAAATAACAAATTGTTCGATAATTACGATAATCCACTATTTCTTTTTTTTTTTTCATCTTCAATTACTTTTATCGATAAAATCTATATTAGACTCATTTTTCAGTATTTTATTTCAACCTGTTTTCTTGTAATCCAATGTCTTATTATTATCACCAATTAAGATTGGAAAATAAAAAAAATTATACGATTTAAAAATAATTATTTTTCTATTTTTAATAATTAAAATTTTAAAAATCAGTAAAATTTTAATTTAATTTTGACCAAATTGGAATCAATTTCCAATAAATGATAACATTTATCATTGTTATTCGTATCAATTGATTTCACTGTTTGCAAGAAACAATAAATATTGTATTTCAATAAAAAAAAAAAAAAATTGGATGA
Source organism: Leptomastidea abnormis (assembly GCA_030522805.1). Classification (NCBI taxonomy): domain Eukaryota; kingdom Metazoa; phylum Arthropoda; class Insecta; order Hymenoptera; family Encyrtidae; genus Leptomastidea; species Leptomastidea abnormis. The sequence goes on along the minus strand of JAPYZE010001219.1, from coordinate 6,203 downwards.
AAGTAAATATTAAAATTGAAATTCTATAATCTCTATTAAAACAAAATTTTTTCAGTAAAAAATCGTTTAAAAATTGCATATTTATAAATAAATATTTATTTAATCAAAAATATTACATAGAACCACGTGGTATAAAATTCCATTGTAAATATAACATACATTTCTTTAATCAAAGTTATGTTTCAAATCAATGATTTATACTTTTTAATTTTCCTTCACATTTAATACAAATTTTATTACCAACCAATCTCACATTTATAATAATTAATTCACTACACATCATTTTATCACAATTAAACACTACATAAAATCACATAACTACAAAATTAAATTATATAATAAAAAAAAAATCCACAAACAAACAGGTGCTGCATGGGGTACATCATTGCTTCTTTGGCCACCATGGATATACGCATGGCCATATATCGAAGGTGAACGCACAGTACCAGAGACATCATGTTACATCCAATTCATCGAGACAAATCACTATATAACATTTGGCACGGCAATCGCCGCATTTTACATACCCGTCACGATAATGGTATTCCTTTATTGGCGTATATGGCGAGAAACTGAGAAACGTCAAAAGGATTTGCCGAATCTTCAAGCAGTTAGAAAACACACAGCTGATTTTAGCAAACGCAGTAATTCGAGGTTGGTCTCCTCATCCCGCATCGCGCTCTCGTATGTATTTATCATAACATCCCATTTAATTTCATATATATATATATACATTATTTATATATATCTCGATGTTCGTCTCGTGATTATTAGAAATGGTATGGTATGTGTCAAGCTATTATTAATGTTTGTTTGTCAACTTAATTTTTATTTTTTTTTTGTTCAAGTGGCTTTTAGCGATAAAAACTATATTTTGCTATTAAAAAAATCTACTGTTCGACTGCTCGGTGTAACTGCAAAAAAAAAAATAAAAAAAAATAGTATTTGACTATATATATTTAAAAATTTTGTCTTGTAATTCTTCGTGTTTATGCTGCTAAGAAGCTGTGTTTAGTTAGCTTCGCGCTCATTGTGTACGATTTAACTTGTTCTAGAAATTGACGTAACGATTGATAAACTACAATTCTCTTAGTTTATATTACGGCTCGCTCTCTAGTCCTTAATGCATGGATGTCATGCTGTCATTTATGTATATTGCTTTCTCGGGAATATTATATTGAAGGATAGAATAAATTATAGAGTGAAATTTTCTCTTGAAATAAGCGCTGTGTGAATATTATATTACGTGTTTGTGTTAGTTATATATTTGCTTTTGATGTAGATAAGTTTTCATATGTTTAAATAGTGAGTATATTGTTAAGGAAGGATTGAATAAAGTTTTTGAAATGTTATTAAAATTAATTAAAAATTTGATTTTTACGAATATTTAAAATAGAGATTGTGATTTTTTTAAGAGGTATGTTTTAATTAAAAAATGAATAAATTTGCTTTTATATAAAAAAAAAATTATGATTTAAAATTTTTTTTTTTTGAATAATATTATAAATTTAAAACAGAATTTTTTTATTTTTATCATGTTCAATTCATTAGTTGATTTACCTGAATTTTTTTATGTTACTTTCATTAATATAACGTATATTTTCATTCTGATAAGATATGCCAAAAAATTATATGTTTTATTTTAATCGCAGGATTTGCATACGATTTGCACATGCACTCAGTGACCGTATGCTCTGCAATTAAAAGTAATACTTTTTTTTTTACTTCTCGAAAGTTTGAGAGAACTTCTCTGTGGAGAGATTCATAAAAAAAAAACGTAGATTAATATCTGCGCACGAAATTAGCATTGTTTTAGTTAAATAATGAGTAGAATGAATATTATAATTATATGTATTCGCATTTTAAATGAATTTTTTGTTTTAATTTTTTATATTGGATGTTATATTTAAGTTAGCATAATTAATAGACATGTATAATTACGGTTTCTTCACTGCAAAAAAAAATAATTAAAATAAAAAAAAAAAAAACGTTCTACTCGTCGCATATCGATTTATCGGAATTTAATGTACATATCATCGAGATTCATATTATCAAAAACGCAACCTCATCTACATTTCATAAAATTACATTTCAATCATAAAATCAAAAATCATAAGTTACCTAACGAAATGAATCTATACCGATAATTCCCCAACGATATTTAATTTTACAAAATAAATTTGACCGTAATTATCAATTGACAGAAAAAAAAATAGATTTTTCAAGCTCTCTCTTTAATACCCTTTATCTCGTCAATTTCAATTCTTGTAAATATATGCTATTTGCCATGGAAGCAGAAAAGGCGAGCGCGTCGGCGTTCACGTCACTCGGCAAATTCACAACAGACACTTTTCCGTCCAATAAATTCAGCTATACACGAGGAAAGAGAGAAAAGCTCTCTTCTCGAGCTACAAACGGCAAAACGCGAACAAAAAAAAAGAAAAAAAAAAGTCGGAGAACAGACTCTAATAAAGCCAATAGTGGGCGTATACCATTGCGATATATAGTATAGGTACAGTATACATATATGGCAAAACGCGAGACGCGATCTCGAGCAGGAGTAAAAAAAGTTGATACTACGGATGGGGAGAGAAGTTGAAAAATCTAGAACGAGACATGAGAGTGAGAGAGCGGGTTATTTTCTACTGTTCCGCATGTCATGTTGAAACGAAAAATGTAGTTTCGAGGGGGAAAGACGAAATGTAACGCGAAAACGAGTAAATAAGAAGAGGAAAAAAAATAGATTTGACCGCGTATAAGTAGGAAGTACAAAAAAAAGGAGGAGGTTTTTAATCGTCGAAATAATATATCCTATACGATGGTACTCACTGTTTTTTTTTTTATACATACGCAGCGACGACGTACTGGACATGGAGGAGGGAAAAAGGCCGCGCAGTGAATCGAGCACTGGAGCAGCGGACGAGGTGAACTCCTATCTCGACAGTCGTTATCCTCAACACAGGGTAAAAAACTAGTTGTGCTCTTGTTTTGTTGTTTTTGCATACTTTTTTTTTACTATTTTATATATGTATATATATGAATCCTTCCTCTTCCTTGATTCTCCTTTATTTTTGTCCATCTTTTTTTTTTTTTTTTTATATTGTCGATCGGCTAGAATTAGTTTTTTTCCTTCCTATTGCTATATCCGCTACTATATCCGCTTTTCTCTCTTCCCTTTTTTTATTTACCATTCCGGTTCAATTGTGATCCACAAGACTATTTTATTTGCAAGGATTTTAGGGATTTTTGGCAACTGAATTTTTATTTGTTTGTTCTGATGAAATTATTTACCATTTTTGTTTTTTATTTATTATTTGTGAAAGTAAAATTGATAAAATGTATTAAACGGATTTTTCAATGGATTAATTAAACTAACAAATATCAAAATTTTTAATTGTTAAAATTTATAATCTTTAATTTTACAAATAAAGTCATACTAATTTTTTTATTCCATTTAACTTTTATATCTTATATTATTCCTTTAATTAATTTCATCATACCTATAGATTGTAAAATATCTTTGATACGAATAAGTAAGAGCTATCGAATAATTGATTAATTTATCCGTCGCTGAGACTCGCACTGATTTTTTTAACTTATCTTACAAATAATGCAACAAAAAAAAGTCGATTGTCAATATCATAACTAATTTATAAAGAAATTCGTAAACTTGCCCCAGAAACTTTTTTTTTTCTTTCAATTTAAAATAAAACTATTTTCATTTACTAAAATCCATATTCTCATAATTTATTTCAATCAAATTCCCTAAAAGAAAAAAAGAATACAATCATCTTAAAAAAAAATTACGTATATTTTAACAGAAACACAGGCCATTATCGTGGACATGGTTAAAGCAATGGTGCGTAGCCTGGTGGCACAGCGGTCGCGACGAGGAAGAAGAAGACGATGACGACGACGACGGGGGTCCAGAAAGTAGTCGCACAGGAGCAGCTTACGACGAAACTTTAACGCCAATATCAATCGATACGAGTTTCATGTCGCGTGGCGACTCATTCGGCATAACTCAATCTACGAGTTTGACGCTTGATCGGGCGGAACAGCAATCGGCTGATTACGTACGAGCAACGGGTAGCGGTGGTAGTCGGACTCCTGGGACTACTAGTCTTGCTAGCAAGAATATACCTAATGATTCGGTAAGATTATTATTTATTATCTTTTTTAATAAATTTTGAATTTAGAGTTTATTAGATTTTTTGGATAAAATTATCTAATTGACTTGAGTCTACTACTTGATATAAATTTTATATACGATAGCATTAAATTTTTATCTCGACTCGTGTGTCCTTTGTATTTGCGAGTTGATTGTCCCGTGGGTAAAAAGTAAAATACCTTTTTAGAGAAATTATATATTTTTTTTTTTTTGTGATTTAGCTGATGCGAAAAATTGCATTCTTATTATCGGATAAAAAAAAGATAAGAGCGTGTTTTTATTAAGTTAGTGTTTCGTCTGTTTATGAAATGTTAAATAAATTTCGATTTGTTTTTTCGTGATTTGTTAATAAAGTTACAATAAAACATCTGTAATTTTAAAATTAATTAAAAATAAGTTGGTAAGAAAAATATGTTATTTTTATCGTTTATTTATATTCATAATAAACCAAAGTTATATAGCAGAGTATATTAGTTGATATGAAAATGAAATTTTTAAGAAAATGTGTGTCATAAACAGTTATAAAGCGAATATAAATTTTTTTACATAAAATTTTTGCTGCAACAAAACGTACATTGATAAATATTACATTACATTGAATGCATAATACACTTTTTACGTTAAATTTATTAATCATTTGTTATAAACTTTTATTTTAAAAAATTTTAATAAAAAATATTATGGATTACATCAAAATTTAATATTAACTAAAATTGATTCATTGTATGTACAACTGTTGACCTAGTTATCACTTGACATTGATAAAATAAAAATTAAAGTAATTTTTTTTTACGAAACATAAGGAAAGAAACCAATATCTCGAAAAATTCCTTTTTAAAATAGGACATTTTTACCGAGTTTAAAAATTAAAAAAAAAAAAAAAGAGTTTCATGTCTACTGTCACCAGCAGGAATTTAAATTCTAAATGAATTCTGCTACGTATATAAGTATATGCAACAATGACCCAGCTCTTCCATTTCCTGGTATTGTATTTTTATTTCCGGGTTATACATAAACAAGTCAACAAAATTTACATAAAAAGAAAAATATTAAACATTTCATACAGTAAACTTAACATTTACTTGTAATTTTAAAATTACAAAAATTGAATAATTGTAATTTAAACAAATTTTGTTAATCAACAGTTAAAACTACATCAAAACACTTGATATAGTATCTAACTTAACTAAAGTAATTAGTGGTTATTTGAATTGGGCAATTGATTCTATGACTGCGGATAAGTACCTGACAGTTCATTACTACTGCTTATAGCGTGCGTGAAGTGACCTCCAAGTACTGACTAAAATAGTCCTCTAAGCGGATTAAATCGGAATTTCTTTTTTTCTTTTTTTTTTTGCAGCTTAATCGACTATATATACAATATTGATATTCGATTCTAAACTCTAACGTATATGATCATAATTTTGTAGCTGATTTATTATCTCAACATTTATTATCTACTAAAAATGACAAAATTGATAATTTTATTAAAATTCATTATGCATCAAACTTAATTTTAAATATATATTAAAAATTGATATATTTCATCAAAAATAATAAATTTAATGAAAATTTTATTAAACTTCAATCTCGTGTATTTTCCCATCTTTTTATATTTGAAAAATTTCCCATTAAAATTATAATAAAATTTTTTTTTTTTTTAAAAAAAAAAAAAAAAAAAAAACATAAAAAAAAAAAATTATTAAAAAAACAAAAAAAAAAAAAAAAAAAAAAAAAAAAAAAAAAAAAAAAAAAAAAAACAACTACAACGTAAGCAAAAATATATTTACCTATACATAAAGGCGTAAACAAAGTAACAACTCTTCGTCTCTAAAAGCAATTAAAAAATCTAGAGAATATAACTCGCCTTAGAAAAAGAGAATTGGTATATATACCGAGAAAACAAGAGTTCACAGTAGTGCATTATTCTATCTCTGTATAAGCATAGATGCACTATGTATATAATATTCTCTCTCTAGCTCGAGGAGCTTCATCGCGCTTTCATTAATTAATTGAACTGTCATTCCGATAT
>JAPYZE010001218.1:0-32548 GCA_030522805.1 Leptomastidea abnormis | reverse complement strand
TCAAAAATTTATTTTTTATTTATATTTAATTTTTTAATAAATTGTTGTTTTATAAGCTAAAAAAATTTTTTTACCTACACTTAATGGTTTAAAATGTTCAAGAAAGTACAAACAATGTTTTAAAATATTAAAAAAAAAATCGATTTCTTAAAAATTTTACCGTGGTGTCCTCCCTTAAAACGACATGTGTACCGTAATAGAATTAAAATGTTATTTATTGAATTTGTTGAATGACATTAATACAAGTTTAGAGAGTGTTATTTTTACTGAAATTGATAGATCTTAACTGGTTTAAATTAGTAACTAAATCACAAGCTCATTTTAAACTTTCAATTACGAAAAGTTAAATAAACTCAGTTAAAAGTTTCTGATGAATTTGTTCATCGCAAGATTGACTTTACGTAACTTTTTAACAAATATCACTTATCTACTATAATAAAATTTTAGTAAATCGAATTTTTTTAAATTTAAAAAAAAGAGATTTTTTTTTAAATTTAACATTTAAACTTACTTTTTTACAACTATTTCATTGTTATTTTCTTTTCTTTTGTTGGTTTTCCAGACGTTTAAGCAAACTACGTTCTTCGAACGGAAGTAGTGAACCTTTAAAATCGAAGCCATGTTTGTAACGTCTTTTTCTTTTTTTACGTTTTTTTCCCCCCCTTTTAAAAGGTCTAAGAGGGTTGCCGCTTTTATTGACGTATATAAAAATTGTAAAGCTTTTGTTAGTTCTTTTTCCTTTTTTACTATTCAGATGGTGTTTTTCAAATAGTAAAAGTAACAATTTTTAACATAAATATTTGTTTATAATAAAATATATTTAATTGTTTATTTTATCAACTTTCTTTTTTTTTGTACAATTTAATAACAATTGCGTATTAATGTTAATCCGATCAATTACAGGTAGTGTAGAATGACTATTGATTTGGAATTTAGTTGCATAATTTTCCAATTAATTCCTTCCAATACATTTCTAATGAAATTTACAATAAATTAATTCAATTTACATAACAATAAACCAATTATTACTTAATCATAATAATTGACTTAAAACCATACAACAAATAAAAAAAAAAAGAATTCGTTTCATTCACAAAACAGTAAGAGCCCAAATATATATATAAAAGCTCAATCTAAAATACGCGCACTTAGGAAGATGAAAGACGCTCCACCCAAGTTTAGTTTTAACAACAGCTTCAAATGAAAAACTCATACAAATAAATTCAACCATTTTGTCACTCCTATACCTTTCTTCTCTCGACCTGTTAACGGCTGCTGGCCACTCGGAGATAATTAAACGTTCCGCCCTCTCTCGCGTATATCTTCAAAGCAATACTCAAAGAGACAATAGTCAACGTCTGGGCAATACACTATTTTAGCTTGAATTTAATAGAACGATATAATTATTCACAATGTCTAATTAATAAAACGTGATTTTAAGAAATTATTATATAGTAGCTTCATTTTACAACGAATAAGTTTAAGACAATCCAAGGGAAAAGCGTACTTTGAGAAAATCAATAATCAAAATCAGCTAAGCTATACAAAAAGATTGCGTTAATTATTAAAGCTGTTTTACGAAATACGCCGATGGATTTTACACGTTTTGCAAAATGGTATTGAGATCTGTTATATGAGCAATCGATTCAATACTTGCCTTACGCAACAATTGAATCTTTAAGCTTAGCAAACCAACATCGAGTTTACTGTGACCTGTTTCGTAGATGGCAAAATCTCCAACCAACTCATATTATTGGAGTGTAAACGTTAACATAGGCTTAGCCTCTTGGTCTTCATATATATGAGGTCGTAAATTTATACAATCTAGGCACGCGTTGACAGGCTCAGCGCCTCATTGTCCTATCGTTTTCCCATGTAGTAATATCGCAATACAACTTGGATATATTGGCAGCGTAAAATCTTAAATATGCATATCACGACAGAGTAGTGGTTGTATATATATCGAATAGATGAAATACATCGCTTTGTTATAACAAAACGGTGATTGAAATTGCGATGTTGAGTATTGAATTCAATAGTGCTTATGTAATGAAGCCTTTAACAGGAGAAGCTATTTTCATGAACGAGAATGTATCGATTAAAAGGTACTTTAAAACACGATATCTATATCGTAGTGACACTATTGAAATTCATGACTGAACGCTTGCAAGCTCTGCAAGCTCTGCATACGGATTGGATTAAAATAAAATGAAAGCGACAGATATATACCATGAAATATCAATTTTCAAAATCTGTCAGCTATGTTCTCTCACTCATTGGACTAGCGTGTCAACGTATAAATGAAATATGACTTGCAATCAATGTCACAGTCATGTTGTTTATATGGACATATGGATCTTATCGAGCTTTGAAATATATCGAAATAGTAAACCAATCGTAGTTTTTTTTTTTTTCAAAATTTTGTTTACATGAAAACGAACTACAGATTGAGATTTTTCGATTACATATTGAACGAGAGATTTTTTCATGGCTGTTTTTGATTACTTTTGAATGCTTTGATTTGGTGTATAGGGAATTTTCTAGTCAGATTATTTGGTTTTTGGTATTGATGGATTTTGGTTTAGGCAATAGCGGCTATTGAGTTAATTGAAATTTGCTCTGTTTTCGTTTTGAAAATGGTGATTTGATTGAAGTACGATTGGTTTTAAATATGTATGGAATACATTTTTTAATGTTAAATGAAAAGTTATTTAGATTCGGAAATTTTATTCTTTTATAGATATTGAAAGAAAATAAATTTTAATAGAATATTCTTTTTATGTTACAGGTGAGCGATATAACGTAATAGTTATAAAATCTTAATCTTCGATCACGTAAGTCCAACTATATTATTTCCTTATCATTTTTCATACCGACCAATATTATAAAATAAAGTCATTTAACTTTTAATCAGAATTTCCCTAACAAATACTTCAATATAATTTTTATAAAAATATATCTTAGCTTTATAACTTTTAAGTTGATTTATTACTTATTTCACGCTTCGATAAGCGACGTTAAAGAAATTAATGCTTTTTATATAATTTCATTATCTTTTGCTTTACTCTCTTCAGCTTCTGATTTATGGTGATAGAAATAAGGACAGACATGAGTTATTTAATAAATTCAAAATAATACCTCGATTTTTTAAGATCTATTATTCACCAAAGCTTTTATTTAATATTTAATTAAAAAATATTAAAAAGAACGTGATAATATTTTAAAATATATTTTCGTAATAATAAAAAATGAAAAAATTATTGCAGTAAGTATCAGATGCTCTTACAATGATCTCAAGCTTAAGAACTAAAATCTTTCACTACTTGTAACACGTCTCCCGCTGATCCACACAATACAGACCTTACCAGAATAATAAGTTCTCACACACAAACGACTCAAGCGAAGGGCATAAATTCCAAGGCATGAGAGAAACGACTACCTTCTTGCAAAACTTATTAATAATACCTTTATCGGCGATCCAAGAGTGCCAGCTCACTTTTGTCCCAAGTGGCACAAGGCGCGCATTCAAGCCTCTTCTCAAGGGCGTCGGTCTCAATAGCTTTTTCCCGCCCTTCTCTTGCTTTTCACCTTCTCCTCTAGTGCTCGACTTTCGGAGAGAGCTTTGTTATCATCTCTCCTCTTCGCTCACTATAGCTTTAAATTCGCGTGAATTTTTATTTTCTTTTTTATTGTGAATTTCATAGGATGCATAAGCTTCGCTCAATTACCAAATGAATTCAATTTGGAGCTTTTAAGATAGCGAGCTTTTTTATGGATAAAAAGAAGTCGATTTGTTGCTGTGTGCACTCGAGGATTTACTGGTTGCACTTGAAATTTTGTTTGATATATTTTGTCTTTTTTTTTTGTTGGTCTCTTAACTTTTCTGTGAGATTTTATATGAGTCGTTTTTAAAGTGCACTTACGTGTGAAGAGAGTCACGTTGCTTTATTTATCAGAAAAAGCTGGGGAAAATTTTGGCGTTTTATGATTTTGCATTTTGCTTTTAAAACGTTTTATAAAAATTTGATTTTGTCAATTTGATAAATTGTTTGATGATCAAGATTGAAGTATAAAAAATATTTTATAGCGAAATTCTTAAGTGTTTTTAAATGGTTTTTAAAATAGAATAATAATTCAAAAGATTGTATTCTTTATGACCTTATTTTTTCTTTTAACTATAAATAACCAGTTACGAGATTAATGAAAAAATAATGAATGTGGTTTATAAGTATAAAAATTTGACAAAAGAATTTACAGATAAATTTTCTTTTCAAGCTTCCCATATAACCCTTTTTTCCATCCAGGCATCGAAATAATACCGCATCAAAGCAATTGATAAAGTTTTTTTTTACCTCTTCCCTATACTATATACCACCACAGTTTTTCATCTTTTTTCCAGTGGAGCTTTGTGGCTGGCTTAAAGCAAATAAATCCCACGAATACCGCGATGAGCAATGGACTCTCGTGAAAAAAATAGAGAGAGAAAGAGAGAGGCACTGCTACTGACCTTATGGAGCTAAATGGATTTTCGGGCTTTTTTTCATTCCGTCCAACCAACCCCTCTCGTTCCACCAACCGCTCGTTATTAAAGGGGAACTTCGTATGAAGAACCAACCCTCTAACCGACGAGGACAGATTGCGCTTGTGAAGTTTATATGCAAATGTGTGCCGCTTCTGCGTATGAAAAAGACTTAACGTTCCGGATACATCCTTGTACATAAGTGCACTCTCATAAAAAATTAAGACGAATACGTGGATATAAATAAATTTTGATTAATTTAATGAATTATCACAAAAAAAATCGTTTAATATTTAGCGTAATCAAAAGAAACTCAAAGTAGAAGAGATAGCTTTGTTCATTATCATTTTTGTTCTATGAAAAAATTCTAAAAGCAAATTCATACGAATAAGAAAAAAAAAGCACTGCAGCGTCTATTAAAAAAAAACGCAACAGAAAGCCAATTCACACTTCGAAAAGCAGAAAAAGTTTCGCGCGACAACGAGTCTACCGAGAGCAAAATTCACCAGTATACATATACCAAGAAGTATACACCTCTAGGGAATTCCTAGTAGAATCCCAAAGGAACGCGGTCCACTGAAGACATAAAAAAAAAAGCTCGAGCAAAAAGTAAAAAAAAAAATCCACGTGAATTTTCGAGAAGCATCTCAAGATTTCGTTGGGTCGTCGTTTTCTTAAATAAAATCGAGTGTTATGACGAAGTATAGATATAAAGAGAAAATTATATTGCTATGATGAGGGACACGGGCTAGTGTCGTCACATCAAGGCTTTGGGTCTTGCAAGGAATTTAATTAGACACGCTATGCTGGAATTCGCTTTTACGTCGATTCATTTCCACTTGCGAGCTTTCGATCCTCCAAACTCAACCAGCTTGTGTGTGTGTGTGGACATTATAGAGACGCGTAATACTTTACTTTAACCATTTGGACGTGATCGTTTTCAAGTAATCGGATTCTGATTACTTCAGTTTGGAGCGTGTGGAAGACGAGGAGCTTATTTTATATTTGAAAAAGATGCAAAAATTTAAATAGCTTTATAGAATTTATTATACTTGTGGCATAATTAAAATATTTCATTATAATACAATTTGCAAACTTTTAAATACAATAACGTGATTTTACGTTATTACATTATTTTGGATAATTTTAACAAATTTGATTTAAATGATAAAATAATTGTTGGTACTGCTTTAAAAATCCCTTTCACTGTTTTGTCTGACGATACTTGGCTGTTACTACTTAAAATTTTTATTTTATCTCCGACTATTAAATTATAATTACATTATAATTAAAACTTAACGCATAATTCAATTAAAACTTTTAAGAAATATAAAACGTTTATCTATATATTCTTAGACTCTTTGTATATTCTCAAAACTATCCTTTTAAAGTTTTCGTTTAGCGTCTAGCAGTTATCCTTAAATGAGATGCTCTAATAATAAGACTATAACTCAAAATAAATGTGTATCAAAGACCTTTGAAATTATCTCTTTCTCATTCAAAGTCTATTATCATATTCTTTAATACTACTTTAAAAAAAAAAAAACAAAATTCAAAGTTCAATTTTAAAGCATATTTCTATGAAACAATAATAGCTCTTACAAAAGCAGTACAACATATTATAACAAAGACTATTCTCATTCGATATTACAAAATCATTCCCCTAAGGCACTCATATCATCTTACACTCACTATTATACCAACTTTCAAAGTAATAACATAAAAGAAATATCATGAAAAAAAAGTAACCTTTTTCTACTCAATATTCCATTTCCGTAATCTATCCTGAAAAGTGATAAGAGTTCAAAATCCCTGGACGATAATAAAAGAGGGTCATCTTCTAAAAGGGGCTTGTCTCTTCGTACCGTTATCCTACCTACTCAAAAGAAAGGGTTTTAAAAAAAAAAAAAGGAAGCGTGAGATAACACTTACACGAGTGAAAGAAAATAAAAATAGAGAAAGCGTAGAGAGAATAATAACGCGCAATTTCGTGCAAGCAAGCTCGTCAAGCCTACAATTAGAGAGACGCCTGATAAGAGACGCCTAACAGAGAAAGAGAGAGACGCGTGTCCATAGGACGTTTGCTTTAACACAACGTTTGACCTCTTGCGCGAAATGAAATCAAGTTGCAAGATGGATCAAGTGAACGTTACTACTACTACTCCTATTACTACTTGGTAATTTTGTTATTTTTAGTCTTACGTGACCAGAAGCTGTTCGTTTCTATGAAAATTGAGTAAGATTATATTTTTGAGCTATATTTTTCGTGTGTGTATGGCATGTAGGTACTTGAGATTTTAAGGCTGAGGTTTAAAAATTGAAATTTCTGATGGTTAATTATACGTATACTTGGTGTTACTCAAAAGTAACAAAGTGGATATAAAATAACGTTTTATTTCCGTCTGGTTTTTATGCAAATTTAGTTTTCTACGTCATAGTTTATTATATTGATTTTTTAAAAATGAAATTAATTACTCAAGTTTATATATTGCATAGAATGACATTATGATTTATACGAATTGGTAAAAGTTAATTTCAAAAAACCAGACAGCTGGAAATCTAATTTCAAAGAAAATTGAAGATAGAGAAGAGAAAGTACCTATCAGTGTCAAACGTGTTTCTCAACAAGGAAACATCGTGTAATTAGTTATATATACCCTATAGTAGGTCAAAGCGTACACCAAACTGACACAAATTGCTGTTTCCTTTTGCTTGAGTATCTCATGTGAGTACTTGACAGTAGCCTTGAATAAACATCTCATTGAATTTTCACGCTTTGATGATTATGATTTCAATTTGTGAATTGCTAATGCTTTGATATTAATTAGAATATCATATACTATCATTTCGTACATATTCAATAAATTAAAATAATTTAATTAAAATTCCAATTCTGTGATAATAAAGAAAACGAATTGTAAGAGGCTTAAGTAAAAAAAAAAGATATCTTTAATCAACATTCATGAAACAATATCGATATTTTTCAATATAATCCTCCCCCACGTTATCAAGCACCTGTATTGAAAGAATCAACAGACTTTCAATTAATCCATTTTTTTTTTGTGTAAAAAGTACTAATCTCCAATATTGCATACAACCAGCCTATCCCTCTCTTAAAACTTGAAATTCAATTTCACAACGGCCATTAAGGGCATGCCTCAGACCTAACCTAAAACTGTAGTCAATACCCAATCCTTATTTTGCAGTATTCGTCGTTATGTCGGAAAACTCTTACATTTTAAAAAATATGTCAATTAATGACGAATACTGCAAAATACGAGGTAGGTCTCTACGTCGGTATGATGCATACCCTTAACCGAGTTCTTGTCTGTAGTTGGCACTAGCGTTATTTTAAGTTCGCGAATGCCATCTTCGTAAAACTACGTCTCTAGAGAAAGAAAGAAAAAAAAAGGAAGGAAGGAATGAGAGAGATATAAGGTCGATATACTATCCGTCGTTTTCTTGAATTAACGTCTGGTATAAAAGACTTTGCGAAAGAGAGAGAAGATGCGAAGAAAAGTCGAGAATGGACTTGAAAGGGAAAAGGAAAGATAAGGATGTCTTTGGAGTGTGTGTGAGAGAAAGAGAGACGTTATTTGAAGATAGTACATAAAGTCCACGCGGTTAAATCTTGTACGTCTTTGTGAGTCAACTTCCGATAAAATAAAAAAAAAAAAAAATACTTTGAAAGATTGAAGGGAAACTAGTTTTTTTTTATTTTTCGTTTTTTTCTTTAGTAATTAAATGAGTAAATAGAAAGAAGTTAGTTTACTTTTCATTAGAGTGTATAAATATACTCGTTAATAAGTCGAGTAGGTATATCAAGAATTTTCTACACTTTTACGTTATTACAAATTTAATACTTATTCAAACTCAAATATTTTTTCAAAAAATCGAAAACTAAACAAAAACAGACTGTGAGAAAAATTCAGATAACGTAACAAAGACGAGAAAAAGATGATACCCGAGAGAGACAATGAGAGCTTCTTTCTTGCGTAGCGTCGATAAATCGTGTATAGCACACCTGCAAGAAAAAGCTTGGGTTATACGAGAAGAGAATGAATGGAAGTATGCGTCGATGGATTTTGGCTGTAGGAAAGAAGCACGCAAAGCTTGTTTTTTCTCCTTAGTACGCTTATTTGTCAAGATAAAAAGAGTAACCTTATATATGTGCTTTGCTTGGAATGTTGTTGTGAAAAATGTATAGAGATACTTACTCTTTTTCTCTCAAGGTACATCTCTCTTGAGACTATGCGTTTGTTGCTGCAGGTCTTTCTTTTTGGTGAAGCTTTTTTACGTAATAATGGATATTTACAAAGTGGAAGAAAAAAATAAATATTTGTAAATAACGTACAAATTAACCCATCACATAAACAAGCATACCAAATCCAACGAAGCATAAAATCAAAATCCTCCTAATCATCACCCATTCAACAACGTAAACATCAACTACTGTACCTACTATATATGTATATCAACTTGTGTACATACTAAAAACATACACATATATATACCCAACATATATCCAAGATAGGAAACATCAATCCTCCAAATCGGTCCTTCTCAGCTTTGCCATTTCCCTAGAATTACGCTTCGCTGGAAGTATACACTTCCGTATAATATACCAGCACGTGGTGTATAAGCTTTCGGTTACCAATAACCCCTTCGTCATTCTAATCGATCTTTCATCGTTTTGCCGTTTCATGCCGTTTGATACTTGAGATAAAAGAGGAATTGGAGTATTGACGATGGTAATACTTGATGTGCTGTAGATAATCGAAATTTTTATATATTTGTGATTAATGTTGAGAAATCATTTTTATGTATTAATGACTATTTTTTAATTATTTTTATTTAACGCTTATCCTTATAGAATCTTATACTACGCAACCGCACACTCTTATAACAAAAAAAAAAATTAAAAATCGACACATGAACAACGATCCCAGCACGCACACCAAGTATCAAAACTCACTTCTCACTAAAAAAAAAAAAAAACCAATTTCTCTTATTCAACGCACGGATTCTCATTTCTATGTTCACAGATGATGGGCAAATGGTACGTGGTTGAAGTAGTCGAACATCGTAGCGACACACGTCAGCCACCACCTACAACGTCTTCTGGTACGATTATTCCAACACACATTCAAATTGATGTGTGTCCGATAGTGAAGTTACGCTCGGTTGAATCCAAAGGACCACCGCGTATTAGTTTGCTATGGGAAGAGCAAGCAGGAACGCTTGAATACACTTTCTGGATATCGGGAACGCAGAGTCTTGGTGTGTGGAATTCGGACATCGTACAGAATGGTGGGTATTGATTGATAATGTAGGGCTTGGACATTTTTTTTAACAATTTATATATAAAAATAAGTAAAGTAAAGAAGTGCTTAGACACATTTTAAATTTCAAAAAGTTATCATAACTTCAATAAGAAATTAACTTTTTAATATATTAGGTTCATTTTCAATTAAATTCATAATTAATTTTCTTACATCAAGAAAACTAACTTATTTCAAAATTAAATCTCATAACTTTATCTCATTAAATATTTCAAACTAAAAAGACAAAAAAAAAAGAAAAAAAAAAATTTTAATATAAATTTAGTAAAACTTCATCTTAAAATCCAGTCATTTAATTAACGCCTTCTCGCTTTGAATATATAGAAAAATTCAATCTGTTATAAAACAATCAGCAGTATCTAAGAGTGTCTCAAATCACCTCGAGTAAATGCAGTTATACGTATATTTACGCGCTTCATAATCCGTTCCAAAATGAAAAGGGAAGATACGAGGTTCTTTGAGATAAGTAAAAGAGAAAAGCCATAGCCACACTACCTTTTAGAGCTTTATCAGCATTTTTCTCTCACTCTCGCGAATTGAGTTATCCCAGTGAATCTCTTCTCGTCTTTTCCTGCAATCTATTTTCTTTCTCTCTTTTACTTGGATAAGAAAAAAAAAGCAAAAAAAAAAACTAACAAGAAGAAAAAAAATGGGTTAAGGATCGCGCAAATCGAGTGGGTGAAATAAGAGGGATATTGGAGTTATGGGGGGAGGTCGATTGTAACTCTTATACGTTTAAGTCTTAAGAGCGATTCGCATTAAGATTAGAAGGAAAAAAAATTTATCGAGTTTACTCGAAGAAAGCTGTATTATTCTTCGATTAATCGAACTTACATTACTTCAACTTGAAAAAGTGTTGAGTTGAATTATTACTTATATTTAACGAGAAAAACAATATAAACCAAATCCAAGTACCAACTATGAATATAACTCCTTTTTTTTTAGAGTAGTTGTAAATCTCATTGTCTCTCAGTTATACAAAAGAGGTTACTGATCTCCAAGAAATATCCAATAGTCCTCTTATATAACACGGGACTGCCTAATTAAAACTTCACTTCTCTTAACCCCTCCCTGCTGGTGAAGTAATGAAAAATTTTTGTTCAACGAATCGAAGTTTAAACTTACCCTATATACCCTTCTCTTGTGTGCTCTCAGGACATCAAAAATCAAACAATGAAAAAGAGAGAGAGTGAGAGCTTTTAAAGCTTTCTCTTGAAAAAGCTTTAAGCGAAGGTAAAATAGAAAGTAGAAACGTGAGAAAGTCCCTTTCCTGATGAAAAGTCGTAAGAAGGAAGGAGAGAGAGATTATCGTAACGTAGCAGGTGTGTATGCCTGCAGTGTCGACAGCCTACCTGCTCCCCCTTCCTTCTCCTCTACTGAAATTAACGATCGGTAGTCAGGGGCTAAGAAGGTTTAATAGGACCCTTCGCTTGCGTATCAAGTCGACTGTAAGATTCTTCGATGGTTGAAGAGCAAGGGATAGTTTGCTGACGTGAAAAAAAAGATGATTGGCTGAGAAATTATAATATGCCTGTGTTAGACTGGTAAATTTAATTTTATATTCGTGGATTGTGATTTTTTTTTTAAGAGGGAGAGAGAAATTGAAATGAGTTTGAGATATATAAGTTTAATGAAAAAATTTTTTTGGATTGGTAGTAATTTTTTTTTTTTTTTGGAAGAAATTTGTGAAATTTTTTAATTTAGTTTTATGTAAATGAACTTATTTTTGGAAGTTCTATTGTAATCATTCAAAAAATTTATAAGGATTTGTAATGACGAAATTAATTTAAAATTTGTTTTTATGATAAAATCAATGATGCACGCGATATTCATAATTTCTTACATTCTTAATCTGGAAGCTTTATAATAAAATAAAGTAATGGGGACCATTAGTTTATAGGAAAGCTTCTATGAGAATTACAATCCGTTTCTCTCATTAGCATAATCGCATGAGTCGCGACAGGAAGCTTCCAATCGAGTAAACGCGAAATCTTTCCAAGCATCATTAGATACTCTTGAAACTTTTGTGAAATCTCAAGAGAATTTGAAAATTATTACCTTCTTACTGTTATTTGTGTGAATTATAGCCTACTTTGATAAGATTTGAAAATTTTCGCATTCGTAATGCTTTAATTAGCATTTGTTATGTCTTGGTAGCTTTAATTTTCTAGTTTATACTAAATAATAGCAAGTTATGTTTGAAACTGTTTTTACAAAGTAGTCAAATGAGAAATGTTCATTTTACAATATAATATACGATAATTTTGACAACGTGTATTAAAGTCTTTATGAACACAGATTTTATTTTGATTGCCTTCTATATCGATTATTTATTGATACTTTTTTATGATGTATATAAGTATTTTTTGTTTAAGACTTTAGATAAATTTTTTCAAAGAAATTTTAAACATTTTTAGTAGTTAACATTATGTTGCTTTGGAAAAAATAATATTTTCCATTATCCATAAAAAGTTGTAGTTACAAGTATTTTTATAGGTATATTACGGTTTTTCAAGACTTAAAATTTAATACAAAAAGTTATGATTTTAATCAAAGTTTTTCATCGTATATCGTAGACAAGTACAGTTTTATGTAAACATAAAACTATATTTTATGATAAATAAATATTTTTGATTTATTGGTATTGACAATATATCAAAATCAAAGTTAGAAATCTCTGTACGTGCACTTACGCGTAAATTACTGAAAATTGAGCAAGTAACTGTACATAGGCTCACACTGAATTATTCGACGTTTCTTGCTGATGCAGAGGGAAGGGGGGGGGGACTGAATACGTCGCGACTGTATAGTCGTGGAAGAAGGCAATATTCTCACGTAGAGAATTGCCCTCCATTACTCAAGATGTTAAATCTGTTGCCTCCCGGGCCTCTCTCCAGGGAGTCTCTTGAGAGAAAGAGTAGACGACTGAGCTTTCTCTCTCTCTTTGTCGCTCTCGCTGCTTTCGTTATAATTTCAGGAAGGGCTTTACGCCGCGAGTATACGACACTGAGTGGAATTAATTGCAATTATTATAAGCGTCTGCTTTATTTTAGCTTACTACTACCACTACTACTGTTAAAATTTGTAGTTTCATTTTTCTTTGTGATAACAATAATTTTTCAAGTGTACAATTTTTGAAATTTTATTTTTTTACTTAATTATGATTGTATTTTTTTATGTTTTATTAATTTTATAGCGACATAAAGTATAAAAGAGATAAAAATTATATAATTTTTATATAAAAGCTTTTCATGCGAAACAATATTTTCCTAGAAATTTTGTTTTCTAAACATTTTTTTGTCAAAAAAAAAAAATTTCCTTTGACAATTTGTTTGTAATAAACGCTGTTTGGCACTCTAGCAAAGAACGATATGCAATTCATGTGCAAAACCAGTGTAAGTTAAGCTGAAAATTTTCCAGAAAAGCTCTCGCAAACTGAAAATTCGGTATAGCAGATTCTGGAAAAATTCGAGGATTAAAAAAGTTGCACTTGCAAGCTCGTACTTATCTGTTTTGAAATTCCAAGTAGTGCAAACGTAAGGATTATTTTTTAAAATCTGCATCAGATCATGGTACTTGACATGCATAAAAGTTTTTTTCTATTACGTCATTGTATTAATGTCGAATTGGCTTATCACATTCGTTAATCATATTTTTTCTTGTTATTTTAATGTTAATTGCAATTTTTTTTTATATTTAAGAAAGTACAAGTACCGAGAGCTTTCAGAGCTTGGCTCGAAAAACTAATTTGCAGTTTTTGACGAATTAAATTACAGAAGACAAGCTTGTTCTAATTAGCTTTTTCGTAAGCAATTATTTAAGTATTTACATTTCGAAAAAGTAAAGTATCCTCGTAAACTTACATTTAGCTTTATTACACAAAAAAATAAAACAGTAATTAGTACCACATTACATTTAAAAGTAATAAAAAAATATTTCTAATATTACTATTACAAATCACATAACATTGACAGCAAGATTTTAGTTGAGTTCTCGGTTATTGAACTCTCGACGCGTCAATATAACCGCAAAGAGGTAGAGAGAAGCTCTCTCTCTCTCTCTCTCTCTCTCTCTTATATACACGAGCTTGCAGTAGCAGCAACAGCAGCATCCAATTACCGAGCATTGGAAAATGACGGAGATAGAAATCGGGAATGGTATATATTCTACGTTGATGTTGATGCTATCGATGTTCATCAAGCTTGTAACTATATTTTGTGTATATAAAGAGGTTTAGAGGCGTGGCTTGATATTATTATTTTGATGGATACGCTGTAGTTTGTTATAATATTTATCAACATTTATAATATCTAATATTTTCTTTTTTTATTTAACACATATTCTTGATTAAAAGTACAATTTTATATAAAAAAAAATGAGATAGCTCAAATTGTTCATGGCTTGAGTGTACTTTACAATTTCAAATGAATGTGCTTGCAAGCTTTTCTTCGAGAGAAAGAGAGAGAGAGAGAGAGAGAGAGCTATTTTAGAAAATTGCCTCTCTATCACTTGAAAACTTTTAGAAATTTCCTCTTTTCATCTTATCTTTTCTTTACTTTTCTTGAACTTGCCTTCCGAAAGCGTTAAAGCTACATTAGCCTCTTAAAATCTTAGACCGCAAACAAACATCTCAAGTAAGATAAGTTTTTTATACTAACTTGAATTTTCCAGCTAAGATCCATTAGCTTGATTTTACTCAAACCAAAAAAAAAAGTTTCATCATTATGGTATGGTAATCATTTTTAATTAAATGAACTTTACCTATACCTTTTCCAACAAAACTTGATGCAAAATCATTGATATTATCTCGGAAAAGAAAACTATAGTTCCCAAAGCATTTCATTTTTACCAAACCTCCTTTTTCTTTCAACACTCCTCCCTTTCATCATGCTACCTCTTCTCTCTACTCTATACCTCATTGCTTTATACCCACCATATTTTTCACGAGTCCTGCGGCAAAGAGCACCTGTGTTCACCACACACACATCTCAACCACCTACCCACTCTACTATTCCAATCCTCTTCATCTCCATTTTTCGCTTCATCATCCAATACCCTCTTTCTCCATTCACTATTTTTTGTTTTTCTTTTCTTTTTTTTTTTGACCAATACATTCCCAATACACTACAGCTTTCTTCCATATAGGTATGCCCTTACATTTCGCCTGTGCATATTTTTAATATCGACACGTTCGCCTAGATAGATAGACGAGTCGACAGGTTAGAAGCTTTCTCTGCGATTCTGGTTGGGATTAAAATCGCACGTGTGGCATGCCGGGCACTCGTAGTAAACGCTTGAAACCTACCGAATGACAGCTTGCGAGATTTGCGAATTTTGAAGGAGGAGGAGGAGGGAGTAGATGAAAGTTGGTGAAATACATTGACTGGGTTATATTGCGTTTTAGATAATAATATTGTTTGATATGTAAAATATATGATAGCGATGATTTATGAGAATGATTATATAGAAGGTTGGATTTTATTTTTTTTTTTTTTTGCTGAGTAAAATAAATAAAAATTGTTAATGGTTATGATTACGTGATAATTTTATAGTAAATTTTAATAATTCACGCTAATTTGAGTTAATTTCTGCAATTTGGCAGCTAATAAACTGTGCTGAATAAATACTTGAAATTGAACAAATTCACATCAAGTAAAAAATTTAACGAGCATTCAAAGAGGTATTTCAAATGCGCTTTTCATCGTCAGTTAATTTACCAAATTCTTAACGCTTCAATTCCATCAAATAATTCAAAATTTCACATAATACATAGAACCAAATCTTCGATAAACGATATTATTTGAGACTTGTAGGTAATATCGTTGGCAATCGGATCTATATAGGATCAACGCTGCTCTTTACGAATAGCAAATCATTAGAATGCAAGCCTCGAAATGAGAATCCTATCGGCTTTTGCTGATGGATAGCAAATATGATGCAGCCCGCAATTAATCTCGACGGACGATCTTGGTAATTGGTCCGAGAGATACGATGATATCATATCGGCATCTATATACCCTATGGCCCTTATAGGTACACAAGAGAGAGAGAACGTCTATTTCGCGTACCGTTGAGTTCTCGAGCTCTATCGTCATATGCATTTGATGTTCTCAATCATTTTATTTTTTTTTTTTACTTTGAGTTTACGATCGATCTCATGGATGTTTTTCTTTTACACCGATGGATAAGAGTTTGTAGGGATAGAGTTTGAAAAAAAGAGGATTATGAGCTTTTTTTACGCACCGTAATTATGGAGAACGAGAGTAAATGCAGCTTTTGTTAGTTAGGTAACAATGTATATAAACTAGTATGCTGGTTTGCAAAATGTTTGTTTTGATAAAATTTAGCTGAGTCAACGAATTTTTGGTATTAGCAAGTTTTTTTTATTATTAGAGCAGTTGAGTATTTTTTTTTTTTTTAATAAAATTTGGCATGTCTGACCATACCGACCTGTTACTACTGAAAATCCTAAAAACTCACTTCTAAACATCACCTTATAAAATTAAATAATTCAAAGAAGATTAATAACGAACAAACCCAACACTAGAATAATATCTCACATCATTTGAATACCAAAACTTGAAGAGCCATAAATAAACTTCTAGTACATACATACAAACACACCAGCAGTAGCAGCATATATATATATCCTAAACAGGCAAGCCTCCCATATCTCGTGCAACAACTAACGAAAATTCCAGCTACAAATCAAACGCCTCTCTCTTACTCTCTCCCTCTGTTTCTGATGATCTCTCGCTAGGGAGGAAGGCTGCGCTTGTCAGAGTCAGGTTTCGTCGACGCATATACACCTTACATACAGTCTGCTTCTCTGTCTTGGTATATATATGTGACCCGGTTGCTTCCGACAAACGTTGTCTCACAAGACCGCAAACTCTAATCGTTCAAGCTCACCCATTAACCATTAACTGACACCGTTTCGATTTGCTATATTGGTGTATCTGTGGTTTTGAAACTGAGTATCACTTGTGACAATTGTTGTGGCGAGCTGTTGGTGAATGAAATGTAGTGGCTTGTATAGGTGTTATTGAAATTTTTTTTGTAAATATAAATAAAATTATTTTTATCGTCAATAATTAGAGAAATTATTTACAATATATTTTTATTGTTAATTTTGATCTATTATATATAACTAAATAAAAAGAAAGTAAGAGCTATAAAATAAATTACTTTCTTAATAATAGCCTAGAAATATCAAAAGAAAAACTATTAGCCCGATCAATCAGTTCGCGAAAACTACTAGGTATACATACATTTTCCTATAATACACTTACGAAGCAAAGATAAGACGTCGTATAAAGACGATGATCTGACGCGCAAATGCCTTGGAGGTAAGGAAAGTGCAGCCACTGTGAGAAGGCCAAAAGTTGCAGACCAGCGAAGAAAGTTTTCGAGTAAATCTATCCCTCCATAACATCCCTTTCCCCCTTACTCACTCGCGTGTACTAAGATGATGTACTCTCGTGTATAGGTCCGCGCGTATCCGCAATGCAAAAGCTCCGATACAGCCTCCAAGGCTTTTGAACGGCTAAGTTTAATCCAAGTTTAAATTATTCGCTGTACTAGTAGTTGTAGTAGGATCGTATGAATCTATGCGGCCAGCATGAGCCTTCGGTACTTCGAGTTTTTTTGCCCATCCTTATAGTATAGTAATGCCCCTCGGCAACTTGGTCGCGAGGTGTACGCGAGCGAGTACTTCTTATTTTTATGGAGATATTCGCAATGCGGTTTTACGACTTAGCCCGTAAAGTTTAGGATTTCATAAGTTTATTGATGCAGGACAGGTATGGAGTTTGTTTTTTCTTTTTTTTTTTGAGGAAGTAGGAAGAGGTATACTTGAAAGGGTGGCGCTGTATATTTTTTTTCTTCTTATTACAGTTGTTATTTAAATAGAGCTGAGCGAAATGATATTTTATATCTTTATATATTTTCATTTACTGTTTACGTTCATACTTAAACTCTTCAGAATTATTATAAAAATAAAATTAAAAAAAAAGTATTAAGTAAAATTGAAATATGCACATTAAAAAGATGTACATGTAAAGGAGATAAACAAATATGTTTATTTTAATATTAAGCTTTTTGATACTGTTGAGTGTATTTCGACATACAAATGCTCGCGCAATGATTCAGTCAACTAGAAGCCAAGAATCGAACCCACGACTAGTGGATTACAAAACTTGCGCTCAGCTAACTAAGCCATTCGATGCCGTATAAATATCTGTTGTCAGTGCAAATTTATTTTCATTTATTTTAAAACAGTAAATCTAGTTTTTTTTTAATTGAAAAAAAAAAAAAATATCGCATATCATCAAAAAATCAAATAAAAATCTAAATAATTCCTCTATTCTTCTATTTCCAGGTACGTTAGCAGAGAAGCCAACGTACCGGCAATTCGTCGGTACAGTACACGTGATGAAAGCCGTAGCAGCACACATGGTACTGACATTCTGTGCACGCGACATCGACGGTCAAAAATTCACAGTACTACTTGGCCGCGAGCACAAGCTATCAAAATCCGATTTACGTAGCGTACGTAATCTACTAAGTCGTCGGGGTTTACAGATGCTTAATATACGAGAAAGCTGTGCCAACGGCTCGGCCACGCCTACAGCAACTCCTGCACCTTGGATATCACTTTTAGGACTTGCGACACTCATTGCTACGGCTGTTGGTCGTACGTTAAGTAATGTTTAAGGATTTATATATTATAGGATTGGCGAAAATTTTGCGCCTGTTTTATCGCAAGCTCTCGATACGACTTGCGATCTTGACGGACTTAAATGGAGTTGAGAGTATGATTGAATGATGTTTTTGCACTTGGTATACTCTCGAATCGATTATGAGGTTGTTGATCCTTGAATTAATATGTTTTTTAAATATTTTATTTTTATTTTTTTTTTAATGATTGGAATTATTATTATTTTTTTTTTTAATTCAAGGCTGTTTGTCGTTGATTTATTTTATAAAGAAATAATATACTGACGATGAAAATTCTATGAATTTTTATTCTGGTATAACAAACGAATATCATTAAAAAATAAAATGTTGAAGCAAAATAACTTTGCTACAGCTAAAGTAGAATTGTAACTTGAAAAAAAAAAGAAAAAAAAATACAGTTTATACGCTACTTTACAACGCTTGCTAAATCTTTACGTCTCTCACAGAGCACAGAGTCTCTTCCATTAATTTAAAAAAGCAAACAATTTTTCTTTTCCTCCCTCTTTTTTTTCTCCTTTCAATTAAAACATAAATAAATAAAAAAAAAATGGTTAACTCGCAGATTAAAAACTCTGCTATGAAGCCCGAAAAAAAATAACGCGTAATTCTCTCTTGGATAAAATATATCCTAGAGAAAGAAAAAAAGTACTCGAGGATTTTTTTAAGAGTTGTGTAAATGCGTTCGCGAAGAGGAAAATTACGAGAGATCCTAGTTTACGATTTTAATCTAACACACAGCGCGTCTCTTTTCTTTTCTTTCTTTCTCCTTCTTTCGGTAGTTAGTTTTCCTTTTCAATTTCGCTTGGTACACTACACCCAGGCGCCACAACTCCAAAGACAGTAGTCGCGTGGTAGCATTTGTACGTTGACAAAAAAAGGAAAAAGAAAAGACCAAAAAAAGCTTCGACTTATCGCGCTTTTGTAACAAACACAAGTGTAAAAAATCAAACACTACTATATCGACCAGCCAAAGATGTTTAGCTTTTTATGTGCGTCTCTGCAGACTCTTTTTTATCACACTTATAAATATAAAAAAAAAACAACAACGAACCAGAATTTTTAACAAAAAAAAATACACGTTTTTTATACACATATTGCCATTAAAGTGCACCAAAAAAAGACTTTTTCAACCAAAATAAAAAAAATCCTCTTTTTTTTAAATAAAAAAAAAAACCGGGTCGTCAACGAAGACAGCCCTTCTTTTTTCTACGTATACATATAACGCTACACTCGCACAATGCGTTTCACTTCGTAAAAGAAGCAGAGAGTATAAGGTCTGTCTCGTTTTCTTAAAAAAGAAGTAAGACGAGATGTATAGAAGACGAGTGTAGTGTAAGAAGTAGCCCTGGATATCAAAGAATCCAAAAGCATTTTACTGGGTTATATCAAGAACGGAACAAAAGGAAAAATCTCACGATGAAAATAAAAAAAGTTGCAGACGATTTATCGGATGCTCAGCTTTTTTTTTAAGGTAGACTTTAATAAGACGCGTGAATTTTAGCACAGCTGCTTGTATGTTTTTTATCTCTGTGTAATAACTCTCTGTTTTTTAACGAGGTTGTGCAGCTTTTGCTTTTTTTTTTTTAAAACTTTACAAAAAAGCTTTCTGATAATGCTAAAGTGTTTCTCTCTAAATCGCTTGCCTGATAAGCGATGGTTTATGAAATGGTACGTTATCGTTGATGAATCATAGTAAGGATTTTCTGAGTGTGACAGAAATGATTGGAGTGGTAAATAGAGAAAAGAGAGAGAAAGGCTTGAAGTATATGCGTAATACTCCGTCTGCGATTTTGAGAGCCCTTTAGCTGCTATTTACTAGCTACACACGCGCATCGAGAAAACTGATGATATAAATAAGCGAAAATATTCTGCGCTCGACATCAATAGCTTATTTGTAATATCGATCGATTTAATACTGCGACTGCCTATGCTAAAAAAAAAAGTTAATTAAATGGCACCTTTCACTTTTTTTTTTGTCAAGTTAATAACAACTATGTAGCACGTCGTATTTTGTAAACGTGTAGTTTTTTTTTTGTTGTCAAAAGCAGTGTTTGTTAGTGAAATTGCTTTTTCATTTTGGCTGATAATAATAATAAAAAAGGGAGATTTTTTGAATGAAAATTTTATCGGATATATTGAAAGAGAGTTAGAATCGTGTTTTTTGAAATTTTTCCAATTTAAAAAATGTTCGTATACACATATACAGAATGTCTTTTTTACGAAACTTAAAAAGAAAAAGATTGAATAAAGATGAAAAAAAAAATTCTTTTTATACGACTAACTAAAAGAATTGTTTGAAAGTACACTTTACAAAAAAAGAAAAGAACTTTGAAACTGAAAAAAAAACATATTGAAATCTGTTGTCAATTTCATACGTATATGGGCGTTAGAAATAAAATAAGCTTTATTATTGAATTGCGTGTATAAGCTTTGTTAATTAATCTCACAGTGACGTTAAAAAGAGATCTGCAATTTATTTCATTTGATCGTATAATAATAATAATAATAATTATAAATGTTTTTATTTATATATATACGTGAGTAATTTTTCTTTATAAGAGAAATAACAAAAGCCATTGAAATGTTGCAAGCACAATTTGTATTATACATATAGGTATAGTTAGATATATTATATTGTCTGTTTTTCATATGTTACATATTTCTTTCTCTTTACGATAAACAAATATTTATATTTGTTAATCATAAATATATTTATTTATCGTTATTTAATTAGTACATATGCTAATCTCAAAATTTATAAAAAATAAATATTAATAAACTTTATGTAGCAATTAAAAATCAAATATAAATTATTGCCTCGTGCAATTCAAATGTTTTTATTGACATTTAAAAAGTCCATTTATACGTTGAATAATGAAATTGGAGTCCATTTATATAATAGAGAATGAAATGCATTAAAGTCGTGAACATAGAATTTTGCATGAGGATAAATAAACGATTGTGTACTTGTATAAAATAATTTTAAGTATTGTATGAAATATTTTATTAATAAAAAAATTAACAATTTCACTTGTTAAAAGGATTCTAAGTTATTTGAATAAAAGTATTAATTTTTTAAAACTAACGTTTACTTTTAGTTAATTGCATGTATAATTTATAAATAAGTAATAACTTAACAAAATTAAAAATTTATTTATTATTCGTATCACTTGGAATCTTTCCAGCTTTATAAAATACTAATGTTTTCAAATAAATTTTATAAAATATACTAATAATATTTGTAAGATTTAAAAATTTTTGAAAAACAAAAAAAATTATATACAAAATTAAAATCTAAAAATATCAAGACTGTAAAAAAAATGTTAAAACTTTACCCAATCACTGAGAACGATAATCGAATCAATTCCATGCAAATCAAAATTTAAATATCAAGACAAACATAATTCCAAATACACTAAAAAAATTTCTGAAGTAAAAGAAAACCCTCTCGAGCAAGCTATACGATATCTCCCGAAGAACTGGCATTGGAAATGACATCACCTCTTCCTAAAAGCCGAACAAAACCTCGACTTTTTTTGTTGTCCAACCTCCGGTTGTTCGTCGTTGATCGATGAAAGCACACCAGTTTCTCTTTTACAGCTCCACTTTTTCTTCTCCTCTCCACACTTTTTATCCCGCCCGAGAGTCTCTCGCGTTAATGTCCTTCCACCTCCTCCCCTTTCTTCCCTTGACGACTACAACAGCTAGCGAGGAGAAACGGATGTCGCCAAGGTGTAATTATATCGCATTAGCCTTAGTATGGCGAGAGAGAGAGAGAGATATTAAGCAGGGAAGATGAGATGTTCTTCTGGCTCTTTTTCAAAGAATTGAGGACTGAGAGAGACTTCTTCTATCCACACCGGACGTGTAAAGTTAAAGCGAAGGAGAGACGATGTATCCTGCTGCTACGCGTTGATTGGAATGAATTTTTATGGATTATAATTGGAGTGGACTAAAGGATAATTGTTCTGATGCAGTTCTTGGTGGTTTTAAATTGATGATTTTGATGATGAGATATTATTATTTGTATTTTAATGATTGTTTTATGATGTTGGGACAAGTGCTTTTTTTATTTTGTGCCGTATGAGTATTTTTTTAATTAGGGTTATATTAAGATTGTAAATTGATTAATTTATATGTTATGTTATTATATATATAAAATATACGACGAATTTAAAACTTAATCTGTAAAATAAAACGTTTATTATATTAAATATTGTAAGGCTAAAAAACAGAAATATTATTTGCTATTTGAAATAAATATAAATTGTATGTTCTACATAAAGATGAGAAAAAAAAAAAAATAGTCGATCGACTCTTCAAACAGCGAAGCAAACTTTGAATAATATAATTTATCCGAGCAAGCGAATCATAAATTTACGTGCTTGTTTTCGAATTTACATTCACAATTCTCTGACAATAAACGTAAAAAAAAAAGAAAAATGAAAAAAAAAATTATAATCTTGTTACGTTACAAAAAGGAGCTTTTATTTATAAATAAGAAGATCCATCGATTTTATCATTGTTATATTACATGTGTTTTCAGTGTAAAAAAAAAAGAAAAAAAGAAATAAATCACAATCTGTATTAAAAAAGGATTGAAAATAATTTATATGTAAAATACACTGTTGTAATAATGAGAATAATTTTAATCATGAAAACATATTTACGTTTGTGCACGCTATGTATGTACATTATGAATTAATCAAATATTTATGAGAATAACATCATGAATTAATCGTGAAAATAAACGAAAATTATTTGTATAAAATCACGTAAATACATATGATGAGAAAAAAAATACACACATTAACACCGATATTGTAACAAAACCAAAAAAGAAAATTCTTTTATTTTTTATTTTTATTGTAACTATAGGTCACCGAGGCCTATTCTGGTTATTTCAATTTGATTTGTGCAAATAACTCGTCCATTAAATACTGCGGTTCTCGCAAAGTAAAATCAGCGTCCTGTAGTTGTAAGAACAGCTGACGTAGGATTTCCGAGCGACAACTGCCACTGTGGAGTTGTTATTTTATTTTTTTTGTTTTGTTCAAATCGCATCTATATTATATAGTGTTTATTTATTGTACAAATTGCTCCACACACGTTACGTGACTTAGTACCTCGGTATTTGTATATCGTCGTATGCTTAATAAGTGTATAAAATAAAGAAAAATTTACAGAACAATAAAAAAAAAAAAATAAGTGATTGCGACGTTTAAAAGTTATGTCTTTTTTATTATTTTTTTTCTTGTCCAATTTATCCTTTTTTATGATTTTTTTTATTCGTTTAGTTTTTGTTGCTAAAATAATAAGGTAAGTTTATTTTGAAAAAAAATAATAAGTTTATTTATTATAGTAAACAAGAAAAGTTTGACAATGATGACTTGTTACAATTTATTTTCCTGTTTTTTTTTATTTTTTGTCATAAGAAATATTAAAATGTAAATCAGCTCTATGACGAATTAAAATAGAGAAACTTAAATGTCCCAAAAAGTCTTTTCATAATGATCCATCTGGATAATAATACTTGTCTCAAAACTTTTCGTAAGGTTATATATCTATCCATTTCTTCAAGGACTATGAACTTTTAAGAGAGAAGTTTTAAAAGAGAAATTCATTCAACAATCCAGTGTTACTTTATGAAATGCCTTTAATAAAAAAACACACCTTTAAAACAAACGGAAAGCTCAATTTTAAAATTGAGTTTGTTTAGCTATTCTCATTGTTTACACACCACGATAATATCTTAAATTTAATTTACAAATTTATATCAATTTTAAATACTTCAATTTAACTTTAAAATAATAAAATCCTCTAAATTTATTTCTTCTTATTTTTTCACAAACTTTACATCCACTCCTGTAATACATCACCCTAATTCATATACTCAAAAACTTAAAAATTCTTATACAATAGAAATATATAACCCATTTAAACTTTCAATCCACAAAAGTACAATAAAAATCTTTTCTAAAAAAAGAACATTCTTAAATCCTTCGGTAATAGCTCCACAAGTCTTTACAGACTATATAAACCGAGCTTTAGCTGGCTAAAGTACGGTAAGCCCATGGTAGCATTGTCAGCAGAGAAGGAAAATTAGCGAACGACCAAAGCCACAGTCAGCTGATCGTCGAGGTATCTTGGCCAGAAAGAGAATCACCGCTTAGCAGAAGCCAAAATATAGGTATATCTATATAAAGGTGAGAACTACAGAGTAGCTACCGATAATTAAGGTCAATTCAACGATTAACCCTTCCTTCGCCAAAAAATCCATAGCCACGAAAATCCTCTACTTTCTTTTCTCGTACTCCCTTTTTTCCAAGCCCTCGAAGACTGGAATAATAGCTAGCTTTTTTTTTTAGCCCTACTACTCCCTGTCGAGTAGAAGACAACCTTTCTTTCCCATCGTTTCTTGCGTCTGGCTTATCCAAGCGTTCCACTCCAGAGCTGCAAGCTTTTTTCCTTCTTTCGGCTCTTCGTCTTTTCCTCTTGCGCTCGCAAGTTCTTTTTCGACGGAATGCAATTAAGAGATAAGAAGATATATTATACGCGTTCCCACTTTTTCTTACTTTCTTTCTATATATAGGTATATATGACAAGAATTTTTTAACGTGAGCTTGCAAGCTTTCGGGATTTTTGGCTGGCATCTGCTGGTTATGAAAGTATAAATTAATGGATAATTTTGTTCAAAGTATTTTTAGTTGCAAATTTATATTTGTACTTAAAAACGTAAACATTTTACTTAACTCTCTTTCTCCTCCGTAAAACCACAAGTAAATCCACGCAAGCTTTTCAAAGAAAGTTTGGACGATATAATACGTCGTGGTCACAGAGATGAGCTTGCAAGTTGCTTCATACCCTACATGCGGGTTGGTTGTGGAATTTCTCCCTGTCAACTGCAGTGAGAGAGACCAAAGCCGGATACTCGACAGTTCCAATGTGGACTCTATGTCTTTCTCAGATATATACGTCCGCAACGGATTACCGGTCATCTTCCTGCTGGACATATACGATTATATGCGTTTAGAATTTCTCGCTGCTTTGGTTATATAAGATTTTTTATTTTTGTTGGTGGATTATGTGACGGGTTGGATACATATATTCGTTTACTTCGTTGAATTTTGTTGGTGAAAGATTTAGGAAATGAAATGTATTTCAGTGGAAAATTGAAAAATAAAGTTATATTTTAGATTTTGATTTGATATTGACGTGATGTAAAATTATTTTCATGTTCATGTCATTCCATCAAAAATTTCATTCTATTGGAAGATTAAAATATATAATTTGAAAAAAAAAAATTAAAATTCACCAAAGCAAGCCATATTGCACAAATCACTTTTTTTTCCTCTTTAAAAAAGAAAATTCGAAACGAGACCAACGATAAATATATATCCCAAGATCGAAAAACGGTACACACACACATGCCGATACGTGCAAGAACCCGCACGTGAGATTACGAAGACGAACCTGGCACGTCCCGTATCACAGCAAGACTCGAGAATGTTACCGAAGATATCGACTGATGCTGACGATCGATCTTTCCTTATATGTACGATGTCCGATGCAGGAGGTAAGCATATGGAACTGAGAGGAAGATTTGATAGTTTTTTTACGAAGATTTTATGATATATTGGAATAAAAGTTTTAAATAATATAAAAAAATATTGTAGTTTAGTTATACATTAAGTTTTTTTTATAGTTTAATGGGAAAGTTAGCCATAATTGCTAAGCGAGTTAGTAAACGATTTGAATTGGAATGGTCTTAAAAGGAGGATAAAATC
Source organism: Leptomastidea abnormis (assembly GCA_030522805.1). Taxonomy (NCBI): domain Eukaryota; kingdom Metazoa; phylum Arthropoda; class Insecta; order Hymenoptera; family Encyrtidae; genus Leptomastidea; species Leptomastidea abnormis. Next base: position 6,161 of record JAPYZE010001218.1, on the reverse strand, counting down.
GAATTTACTGACATTCTTAGAAGGATTACAACTCAATTGATTGCTTTTTGATAGTAAACGAGGTCTGACAAAATGAGTAAATCAAGCTTAAATTACTTATTTTTTACTCTTTTTTTATATAAAGTACAAATGTAAATAGTTGGTAAAGCAGAAACGAAATTAGAATCGCAATATATACAATATTACCAGTTTTCATGTTTACTCTCTTACGCGCATCACAAAATTTCGTCTTTCCCACTTTAAGTGAATATTCTATGCACGCACAGAAAGGCTTAAATTTTCTGCATCTCATCGTTACTCTCATCGTAGCATATCTCGAATTTTCATTAAAACCCTTAACTTTAGCTTATAAGTTCTTCAACAAACATCTGGTCTTTTCACTTTAATAAAGCAACAGCTAACAAGTACTAAGAATATATCCAAAATGAAAAAAAAATTAGAACATAAAATTAAAGATCTGTATTAAAAACACAAAAGAAAATTAGTTTTCAGAAACAATAACATTAGACTGACGACACACAACTATCTTTTGTTGAATTCATCGTAAAAGATACAATACTCGAAAGTGTCTCAAAAGTCTCTCCCACTCGGTACTTCTCAATTCCAACAACGTAGAACCAAATAGCGAGTACCTATACCAACTGTCCGCTCGGATGACTCAGCATTGCAGCATGTATAGCTTTACAACAAAGCCGAACAGCTGAAATTAAAAATTCCCTTGAAACTCCATAGTATCCATGTCTAAGAGACAGAGGACCACTGTATTCTTCTTCTTCTTCTTTCACTATAGTATAACATGCTATATCCTGTCTTCAGTATGAATTGTCCATTCGAAACACGTCTCATGTATGTCTCGTCACGCCGGAGAGCAGTTTTCGTCCTGTGGACCTCTTCTCTCCCTTGCGTATGGTATATATAGGATGTATATATGTTTGGACATTCTCGTAATACACGAGTTGAAACACGTATTATACTGCATGTACATATGAGCGAGACACGATCCTGACGAGCAATTAGCGTTATAGTTGTTGTATACGTGTACACTAGATGCTTTTATTATTGCGTTATGTGTAGACGAACTAGTTTCTGTGTGACTTTTGTTTACATCGATGTATGAGTTTGTAAAAGTAATTGTGTGTAGGAGGTACGCGTTTGTATGTGTTGATGTGTTTTTAGAAATTATTTGCACTTTTGCACGGAATTTGGGATTTGTCGTAAAGTCGAGCTTTTTTAAGATTTTTTCGTGATGGCAGCTATGCGTTGCTTGATGATTGTAAAGGTAAAAGAAATAAATAAAAGTGCAGGAAGAAAAGTGTTTCACGAGTATAAACGCTCTGTAAAAAAGGAGGCGAATAAAATTCTTTAAAAAAAAAAAAAAATGCTCGAAGAAAAATATAAAAAGAAAAAGGTAAAAAAAGAAAGAAATTTACAAAATCCCATCATAGCGAGGTGGCGTGCGAACAAGCTTCGATCGTCGCGTGTATTAAAAGCAGAAGCCTAGAGCAGCAGATCGTAGTCGGTGAAGAGCTCGTAAAGCTCTCCGGTCTCCGTTGGTATTCCCTTTCTATTGGTATCCGGTAAATCGTTGGCCATTCAGTTCGTCGAAGCTGCTATAGTGTAAGAGCATCGTCGATTTGCAAACTCTCTTTCGCCCGCCGCTCTCAACGAGCAAGCGTAGCTTTGTTTCTTTCTTTTTTCAGCTCTTTTCACCTACTCCTTTCAATTTTCTATGGTTCTTTTTTTATTTATTTTTTTTTTTTATTTGTAGGTTCTTTTTTACTCGTCCTTATTCCTATGTACCGTTTGCTGCGTATCCTTGATTTTGTTTAATCCTTTGTCGTCCGAATTTTTTTTTTCTTTGGATTGAATCTTGTGTGCCGTGAGAAAACACAGTTGTTACTCGGATTTTCAAGCGGGATACCACAGCTACTAGACCGGAAATGAATTTGTCAGACGATTTTTTATTCTTGGTCTCTGCTGTGTTAAACTTTAAAATTCAAGTGAACCAAAAAAACAAGATTATTGCAACAATACTGAATATCTGAATTTATGGCAAGTCTGACCATATCCTGACTTTTACTACTTATCTCGTAAATATTTTTATCAAATTTTCTTTAGATAAACAAAGAATTTTAAAAAGAACTATACCTGTAAAAAAAAAAAAGTATCAAAACAATAAAAAATTTCATCATACTTTCCCAATACATCTATCATCTTTACATCAACATCAACCTCACACAGCATTTACCTTTTTATTCACGCTCCTTATAAAATCAACCGCATCAGGTAAAGCATATTCACTTTACGACGACGTTAACGTCGACCCAATGGAATTTGGTATACCGTTGATCGAACAATACATCGAGGCCAACGATTGATTGATTTATGTACTCTCTTGCCTCTCTTGGGAAATGGAAGCTACGAAGAGGTAACCGCTGCTGTCTTTTATTAAACTTCCTTGGGAAGCGTTGAAAATCTACTTGAAAAATAACGTTATTGCGAGATTTCATTATTTTTATTATTGCTAAACTGGAAATATTGTGGGATATATGTAAAGATGTTTGTATTTAGGTCAAAATGAACAACCTTTATTTGAAACATTTATTAATAATAATTTATTTCAATAATGTGAAAAATGACTGCTCATTTTTTTTAAATTTAATTTATTTTATAAATTTATTTTATTTCGTTTTCAGAAAATGCGTATCATTGCGTAGATATTCTGTTTGGGTTCGTCATTAAATTTCTCATTTCCCCTTCCTACCAAGGATATTTATCGATAATATGGAGATATGAGTTTCCGATAAATCGATAATAAAAAAATACCAGGACTTTGCGAAACGCAAGAGGTAAAATATATCCGAAACCTCGAGAGCTTCCTCTCTTGCATCGTCGCGCGGTTACATTTGCATGAGCATACATGGAAAGTCTCGTGTGAATAGAGCAGCAGAGAATGAGGAAAAAGGATAGAGAGAAGATTTTTAATATGGTATTACGTAAGAGCATATACTCAATATAAAAAAAAAATCTTAAGAGCATATTCGCGGATTTTATCTCACGCTTGGAGCTTCCAATGTATGTATATATTTTTTTTATATATATATCGGTTAATTCTTACTGATATTTTAAAAATCGATTTGTTGGAAAAATGATGTTTTAATGTTTTTGATGAAAATTAAATTAAACTTTTATAGATTGTGTCTTGATATCTGCAGCTATTAAGTAAATAAATAAAAAAGTAAAATCATTTCAAATAAATATTTTAGGAATTTTTTTACAATTGAGATTTTATTCCATAGATCAATAAAAAAATTGAGTGTATTGTGAATAAAAATCTATCATTGAAAATAAATTTTTATCTCTTATATTACGTTCAACACATTCGTGTATAGTATTTTGCGTATTTGCACATGTAAAGATAATAATCTTATCTCACAAACGATACTCGTACGTGCCAATGCTTTCGATTCAAATCCGTCGATGGAAGCGTTCAATCGAATTTCGTATTATGCAACAGATATTACAGTAGCTGTTATAAAATTGATCAAAAAAAGCTTTTTACAGAACAACTCAAGCAAGAATTGTTTTATATTTGTAGAAAAATTTTGTATTGTTAAGGTTTCAAATTTTATTAACATTTTATCATAAATATTTAGAAATATTAATCAGTTGTAATGAAGATTGAACGTAATTAATTAAAGTTTGAGAATATCAATATTTTTTTCTTGGACAATTTCCTAAACCATTTTTTCTCAGAAAAGAATCGACATTATACTCGTATCAAATTACGAGTGGAATCTTGTTAATTACATTGCTTGTCCGAGAGAAGTGAACGAACAGAAAGTGTAATTAATGCGAACATGCCAGCGAAATAGCTATTTACGGTTTACGGCTCTCTAATTTCGAAATGCCAAATTCGAAACGATATCAAATGGCACTTGCTTGTAATAAGTATCCTCTTTAACTGTAATGGCTTAGGTATTAATGCAATAAAATTGTAGTGATTTTAATCGATGTTAAGTAGAACAAGTTTGGATATAGTCAGACGTATTAGTTAAAAAGAATAATAATGTTGTCAATTTATTGTGAATAAAAAATGTTTCAGTAAAGTAAAAATCAAATCAAATATAAAAATAAACATTTGAATCTAGTAGCTTTAACTTTCACTTTGCACCCATAACACAGATACAAAAAGATAAACGTTTACGTCTGGCAGAAAAAAATACGTGCAATAAACAAAGTTAAAAAAAAAAGCACAAAATCGCGTTGCCAAAAATTGGGCGTGACAACCCGGCCGAGTAATTGAGGCCGCGTCAACATGACGCGCACGTCTATAGACGTGTGCCTACAACCTATGGCCCGGGAAAAAGCTAGAACGAGTGGAGTAACGTGGAGGGAAAAAAAAAGATAACATTTTTTTTTCATTAAACGAACGCGTATTTTTTTTTTTTTCTTTACCATAGGGCGATATCCGTTTATCGACTTCCGACGCGCTTTATCTTTCATGCTATTTTTTTTTTTTTTTTTTTAACGGAGGGTCGCCAAAACGCCTTTTTCTAGAACAAACAAAGCTTGAATCACATCAACTGTGTAAAAATTATTTTCGACGCGTTTTCATCGCATGTTTTTATCACTACGTAAGCTGTTATATACATATTTCACTAGGTACAACATGAATTTAAATGTACCGTAAAATGTACAATAAAATATTTTTTTTTGTTTAACTCAACTTGTTCTGGTTGTAATTTTGTAGAAACAAATCATTGCAGTTTATTGGTCTGATACTTTGTAAAATATAAACTGTATTTTCTAATAATATAACTAAAAATTTTAATCTGTGATTTAAATAAATACTGTTTCAATCAAATATATATCAAAAAGTAATAATATGTTCAGTTTATTCAAAAATTATTCTGTCACGCAGTCATGCTGGCAACCATAACTGTACCTTTAGCGTCGAACATTTTCCTCCGTATGACAAATGTTTTTCACAAAATGAAAATTCCATTAATCAATCCTTCAATAAAAAAAAAAAAAAAAATTTAGCAAGCTATTAAAATCAAGCGATTATTTTAGTGTGTGGATGGCGATTGTTCGAGCTTTTATATTAAAAGTTGACATTTATGATAAAATATATACCAATTAATTTTGCCTTCGTTTTAATTGAATCTGAGCATTTAATGCCTTTTTTAAAAACAGTTTTGGGACGAAGCAAACGTTGTATATAAAAAAGAAAAAATTGAAATAAAGCTCGTAAATTTATTTCGAAATAAAATATTTGAAAATTTTCAACTTGAGTGCTATTCTGAGCTTGCAAGCTCAAACAATTCACAATATATAAGCCATGATATAACATCAGAATAATCACAGCAAGTAATTTTCGTCTTCACCAAGAGCAATTCATTAAGCACAATTCGGCAGAGCATCTGTGCTTAGAGCAAAGAGCCTTTAGTTCTGCATCAATTATTCTAGAGCATATAGTGTTGTTCTTGTATTCTAATTAACAAAAATAAATTATTATTACTAATAAAATAATTTTTATTTTAATTTCTATCTATAAATATTATATTATTCACAATTAAAATAAAAATCATCTACAAAAATTTTTATAAAAATTGACACATCAATTATATTCATGTAAACAACAAATACACATTATATAATTCTACATAATACCAAAAGTTATATAATACAAACAGCAAAATCAACATCTACTCCAAAGCAGAGAATCATGCCATCGGCAAGCCATTTTGCAATCCGACATCCCAAGAAACTCCTGTGTTAGACATCAGTCACGCAAAGCCGCACCCTTGCTTCTGCTGCTGCTCGGTCGTCTGACTTATTGACGCCACGTATTCCGTCTTCCACTCACTGAATTTCCACACGCGTTTATATAGGTATACGTATATATATATATATATAAGACGACGTCTTTCGAGGCCACACGTCGTCGAGTCTCTCTCTTTCTTGAGTCGAGCTACGAAGTGGAAACTTAGGCATCTCACAAAAGATAGGTAGAAGAGGAGGAAGAGGCAATGTTGGTGAAATAGGCTTTTTCCTTGTACGTCACTCACTTATTATTTTTTTTTTTTTTCGAGGACGCGATTTTTGATGCTGTAAATAAATTGAACTTTATAAATCAATTATGTCAAAAAATTGAA
>JAPYZE010001217.1:0-24821 GCA_030522805.1 Leptomastidea abnormis | reverse complement strand
TACATTCTTAAATGATTAGTCATTGAATTTTATATGTAGAAAATTAAGATTTCTACCTTACCGACATGTAATGTACAGATATTAGATCAATAAAATCTAGAATGAAAATAAAAAATTCTTTGCTGAAATTATGTTACTAGATCAGAACTTGTTGATAAAATTTTTATTATTCATATAATTATGAAAATTAATAGTATTTTAAATTAATTTTTTAAAATAAATATTTAAAGTAAAATAGATAAGTATTAGAATGAGTAAATAAGAAATATTAAAATTTTAACTACGTATTACATATGTGCTATTTAAGTATAGATGTGCACAAACGTGTGATTTAAATATTTTTAATGACTGAAAAACATTCTAAAGTATAATCTATTTCACTTCACCCTAATCAACTTTACCCTATAAAAATACCAATCTTATCATAAATATGATTAGTCCTTGATCTTACCCTCAACTTATTTTCCATTCAACATCTTTTCCAAACAATTATAACTTTCAATTAAACAAACCACTAAAACTATTTCCTTTACTCACATATTACCTATACAAACTTTAGAAAAGTACTTGAAAAATAAAAAGTTACAAACCTACACACGAAATAAAAGTTAGAAAGGTAAATAAATAAAAGAAAGACAACAAAAAATAAAAAAGACTTATCTCCACGCTTTTACAAACTCTACAATTTCAAACCCCATATATCTCTTGAGTTGGACCACCAGTACCGCACGTAACTACCGCAAGCTATATGTACCTATATACTATACGAAACAGTAGTATACATACACTTGCAGCAACCCTCCTCAACGACGGTGGTAAGCAAGTATATATAATACATACATACGCATGTGCTTTTGGCGGTGTGGATAGGGAGATGAGGTGAGTATATGCGCGGATAGTGTATTGTGGAAGAGGTGGGGGGCGTGAAAAGTCTCGGCTGCTCTAGTACGGGGTATAAACTTTTGTTTTTTTTTGCCTTTTCCTTTCTTCTTTCTTTTTATGCGAGAAATCGTCGTGGGTGTTGGTATAGCGCGCGCAAAACGAGGAGCGAGAGAAATATTATATATGTGTGTGTGTGTGTGTGTATATATGTAGCCACAGCGTCGGCGCGCATATATCCTCGTAAATTCTCGCTTGGATAGTTCTCCCCGCGCGCGAGCAGCTCTCGCCCTGTAAAATATATGGGGGTGGCCGCGCTTTGCATATGTCATACGCTCCGCCCGTAGCAAGCGCGGCTCTTTCGCTTTGCGCAAAAGACGAGAAGAGAGAAGAGAGAGAGAGAGAGTTAGGTTGGAGTATGAGAGGATATATGTGATAGGAGAAAGAGGTTGAAAAAGGAGGAGGAGGAGGAGAAGCGCGAGAAACTAGAGGCAAAAGGATAAATGCGGTGAGGGAGCAACGCAGACGGTCGCGCTCGCACACAGAGACCATCGCTCACGCAATTGCGGCCACTCGTTCTTAGCGCGGTCGCGCAAAGTATATTGGAAAGGAAAGGAGATGCGGCGAATATGCTTAGGATATACACCAACCTTCCTCATATACCATATAGCACCAGGAGTCAGAAGATATGGAAGATGGCTCTATCCTAGACCACCTTCACCACCCTTCTTTCCCCCTCCCTCATAACACGCAACCACATTGTCTTTCGTCGCGAGACGTGTTTAGATATATACTTTGTTCTCTTAGCTTTTCCATATTATACCTTTCTTTCTCCCATCCTCTCGCAACTGATTGGTCTGTTTTTTTTTTGTTTTTTTATTTTTATCACGAAGTTTATACTTTCACCATCCGTCTGAATAATATAATGTGGTTTGAGAATTGACGGAATATGTCAATGTTGAATCATTTTGATACGAGCTTTGCAATAATAATAAGTATTCATCTATGTATGCTGGTGTATATTTTGGATTAATTTGTTTGATCGCGTTTGTGTATTTCTTATTAATGTTTTAAACTTAAAATAACTAATATGTTATATAAATTAATAACAGTGAACAATATCCACTTTGTTAAATCTTGACTCTTTTATATTTCTTAAAATTAATATTAATAAAAAAACTATATTCATTTTTTAAATCAGCAATAATCATTCAACAATAATCATCGTCCTTATGACGTTAAATAACAAAAAAATAATAAATAAATAAAAATAAAATTTTTCCAACTTCATAAAAAACCCAATGTACAGTAAAAAAAAATAAGTCTGCAGAATTAAAACAACAGAGCAAGCATAAGATCTAGATATAAAGCAAGTGTGAGTTTGTCCGGTCTGCGTGAACATGCCGCCTGAGCGCTTGCTTCCGTAGCATCGCTCGCGCAAAGTTTGTAGCGCGCCACAGGAGCCACCGCCACCACCATCACCAGCAGAGCACTGTACGCACATAAAGCTCTCCTCTCCCGCGCGAAAGCTCAAGTCGTGGGGGACGCGCTCACCACGCGTAAGAGGGGTAAGTTAGGGGTGGAGGAGAGACGAAGGGGTCTGAGTGTCGCGTTCCCTTGGTAACAGAGCTGAAGGGAGGTAAAGGGGGTTGTGAGGTGACTCCGCCCCTGCCTATATATGTATAGTCTTTCTCACTCGTGCTACCCTCTATATGGCTCGATATAAGCTCGACTTGTATTCCTTGCTTTCTTTCTCTCTCACGGTCTCACTGCGAGTTTTCGTGCTCCTATGCTCTATATTTTTTTGTGCAAAAAAAAAAAAAAATGCGAGGATCTGCACGTATGGCGCTCACCACACTATATAGGCATACGCTGTAGCGAGCTTTTAATTATTTTCGAAGTGTGCCCGCTGAAGCGGCGAAAGCTCAGGCGCTTTGCTTTGACATCGTGTCGGCAATTTCGTAATTTTTATGTATATTGTAAATATGACATATGCTTGAAGTAGTTATAGAGCATCAAGACGTTCCTCTTCTTTGATTTTTTTTTTATTTTTCAGTTTTCTATCAATGAACATTTTTACTTTCAATATAAGACTGTATAAAATTGTTTGTCAAGTTAAAAGCTTACATATCTACTTTTATTATAGCAAAAACTGTTTAAATTAGATCTTAATTGAAGTTAATAATGATCGATGTTTATCTTTATATTCTTGACATTATCATTTTATATAAATAAAATGTACAAAGCAACATGTTATATCTGACTTCTATGATATCTAAATGTTTGATCGTTCTGAATAAATAACTGCGTATATATATGAATGTATGTACGTAACAGATTTGTCAATGCCCAAATTGGCACTCTATTTTCAATATAGTCGAAGAAATATCATTGTTGCATGCAATACTAGTATGATATTCTATGTTTAATTTAAGATATATTCCAATGGTTTATTTTTCATCAATTAACACTATATGCATATAGTACGCATTTTCAAAAATATCACGATGACATCATTAATGCAATAATCAATTCTCGTATTTATATACCCAATTATATTTATAGTCTAAAAAAACAACTTTTTTTTAAACTTCAGAGTTAAAAAACATCAACAAACAGTAGTAACTGCCAAAAGCTATACATATACGTTTTGTATCGTCACTCGTCGTAACACAATCCTATATATCTCAAGTCTGTTATACCTTTGCAAAAGGCACGTGCATATAACTTCGCTGTTCATAGATCCCACAATATATACGTATGTATGTATGTATGTATATGTATGTACATCGTATAGGTCTCAGTACAGTATCTCGAGCAACAGTAACCATTCTATCTCTCTTTCTCTCCCACACTGCATCCTCTAGATGGTTCAATTTTGTTGAGTGCATCCGTTGGCCAACGTTAGCTCGTCCGTACATGTATATATACACATAAATACGGCTAGCCACTGTCGATATAGGTGTGTATGTATGAGGCACCCCCTGACACGTTAGTGCGGAAAAGTTGCCGGCTGCCGTGATTCACAAGCCAGCTATAAAGTATGTCGCTACGCTCGTCATTTTGCTAGAGCGTATGTATGTATGTATGTATGTATATATGGGTGCACTGGAAAAGCTGGTGTTTATAGGTCTCGGTTAGTAATAAATGTTGATTTTTTTTATTTTTAATACTTCAAAACTTTGGATTTCTTTTTTCTTCTTGTGAAACTGGACAGCTAAATTATTTAAGTATTTTTTTTTTTTTTGAAGTCAATATATTATAAGCATTGTATCCGTGTGATGATTAAAAAAATTTCTCAAGTCACAATAGTAAAGTTGAAACTTTGATAAATTAAAAAAATTTTTCTGTGAGCCATATGTACGTGCGTGTGGGTGGATGTGCATATATGTATGTCAATTAAATATTTTCACTGTGGTCTGCACTTCTACGACTGGAGTGTGTATTACGCGCGTTGAAACTACAGATGTAGGATGTTATATGTACATATCAAAGTATAACTCTCTTTTTCATTTAATTAAAAACATAGTAGAGCTTTATTATTTTTTTTTTTTACTTACACGTACTATTTTCTCGTTATAGCTACAGTAATTTTTTATAAAACAAGATCAAATTATTTACAAATCATATTTCTCTAATAATAATTGAACCAGAAAATTTTACGGTTTAAGAAAAGACATCTACTTGTTAACGAATATAAAATCAAAGTCAAACGATCCCCTGAGCTTGCGTACAAAACAATTGATAAACAATAGTACCTAGCAGTTAGCATAGTGTGGAACGTAAAAAAAGGCCAAGAGGCGTCGGTAAGAAAAATCGTCGAGCAAGCAATGAGCGAAGCTAGAAAAGTAGGAGAGAGTAAAAGAGGGCAAAAGAGAATTCACTGGACTATATCGTCAAACATTTCTATTTTTTTTGTCTTTCGTTCTTCGCTTTATTTTATTCTTTACATCTGCGCGCGCAGAGGGAGAAAAAAGCAAGGCGTCGTCGTCGTAGTCGCTTAACCGGCAGCAGCAGCGGCACATAACAAACATTAAAGGGGTGTGCGAGAGTTACGCTTTCTTTCTCTCTGTCTCTCGCTTCTCGATGTTACGCGCAGGCGTGTGCCACCCCTACGTTGGGAGGCTAGGGTGATACCGCTCTACGGAGGTGGTGGTGGTGGTGGTGGATGGCGGACATAGCGTCGATCCTCGTCGTTCCGCTACTATACGAAAACTCGGTGCGCTCTCGCCCACCCACGCGGCGCTTCCTCCTCCGTGGTGTCTCTCGGTAGCGCCTGCGTCTAGCAAAGGCGCCGGCCCGAGGCAGCAGCAGCACACAGCAAATAGCAGCCCAGGTCCAGCATAGCAGAGCAAGGCGAGGAGGACTCGCGCGGCAGAAGCTGCTGCTGCTGGCTTCCGAGCCTTCCGGCCATAATCGCGACATCCGCACGTCGCGGACACCAAGTGCTAATCGCATCATCCCTCTTTCATTCTTTTGTTTTATCCCCTCCTCCTTTCTCTCCTTCTCCCTTTTATCGTATGCCTGTAAGTAGAAACTGATAGTAGCGCGCGCGTGTGTGTACGGCCCGGGCCGGAATGACGCGCGAAACTTGAGCGTCGTATGCGTCGTCGACAGAGTGATAGTGCGTAAGTCTAAGTAAAAGAAAAGAATATTCGGTAAATTTGCCGACAGTCAATAGAAGCAAAAGAGAAGGAAGAGGATATAAAAAAAAAACACTGAGGAATCCGCGAGTGAGGAACTACACAAATCAATGTATTGGGTATTGGCTCACCAGCGAAGAGGTAAATCGTAGAAATAAAAAAAAGAAAGAAAAAAAATGCCGCTACTGCCTGCTCATTGAGGATGCAGTCCTCGAAAGAAGCCCGACTGCTGCTACTGAAACCATCATCAACGTGCCACTCGGTGGGATGCCGAATCCAGTAATAGTGGTCGCCCCTGTGGAATTTAGTTTTTTCTTACCCGTTCGACGGTCAGTGGTAACAGTGGCATTAGCAACAGCATCGGAAAGAAAAAGAAAGAAACAAAAGGGTATATAAAATCATTGAAGAGCGGAGCTCTGCCAAAGCTGTAAGGGTCTGCATTAACATTAACGCGCGAACAAAAACAAGAGTTGAGGGACCAGCAGCAGCGTCAGGACCAATGCAGCGAGAGACTACCAAAGATATGTATAATAATGTGGTGACAAGAAGTGCCATGGAATTTGAGATTTAAAAAGAACGCGATCAAAGTCAGAAGGAGATACGTAGTGCTTCTGCTGCTTAATATTATTCATATATAAAGCTCTTAAAAAGTCACTTGCTTATGCTGCTGGTAGCCAAAAGTCGAAACGCTGGATGTAGTTTTAAACTAGTTGACGGTGGTCTCTGGTATTCTTCCAGAACGATAATAGCAAATAATGGCAGAAAAGAGTGAGACCGTGACATCTTAGCCAGCGTAGCTAAAACAAATAAAGTTGGATGAGGAAACACAGAAAAAGAAAAAATAAGTGAGTATGGCCACGAAACAATCGCAAGAGACAAGTGATAGCCCCGAGAGAGAGCGAGAGAATATGACAAGATAGAGAGAGGCTAGAAGTATATTGAGGGAGTCTGCGGACAAGGTTATGGCCATGATAAACCGAGAGAGTCCGACGATAAGAGACCAACACGCAAAAAAGCTTTTGACAGCTTGGAAGCTGTTAAAGAGTTCTGGCAACGCGGCTGAAAATTTTTCTTCTTTGGTAGTAGGTTGTAGCTAGTTTTTAATCTCTCTAACAGATGCATAAACTTGAGAAGTTTTTTGGAAAAATAATGGTTTTACCCATAGATAAGATAGGTGAAGATTGATCTTTTGACCCTTATACCGTAACATTTATCTGTGTTATATGAAGGCCGAAAATAGTGATGTTGAAAAAAATTATACTGTCACCAAGATACGATGTGATCGAGTCTACGTAATTCAAAGATTATCTGTTTAGTGCGGCAAAATGTCAAAGTGAACTTGAAATATATTATCTATAGAAAACAAGAAACGGTCAACACGTCTTGAAAATAGTGATTGTTTTTCATAAAACCTTAACAACTCGTACAGATATATACTAAAAAGATATTTCTAACAAGTGACCAGTGAAATACAAATTAGGGATAATATAAATAATTAAAATCCCATTATTAAGCACGTAAAACGCTGGAGCTTTATCTACCATACGCGCCGCTGCCGGGGGGCGGCGGCATCCTGCCGGCGGTAAGTGGCGCGGGTGCGGGTAGCTGCAGGCCGGTACTGCTGGGCGGCGTCGACCTCTCAATGTCGGCGGCTGCGATCCAGCATCCCATCCCGATAAGTGGCGCGCCCGGACCCCTGGCCCCGATTGCTGGTCCTCCAGGTCCACTGGCCCAGCAGCCACCACTTCCACCGCCCGGGCTACTTGCGTTACCTCCACTCGCGGCCGCAGCTGCTGCTGCAGCAGCGGCGGCCGCTGGACCTCTTATGATGCCCAGGCCCGGGCAGCCATCGGTCCAGCTCGCACCGCCAACGAGTGTCGCGGCTGGACCCTTACAACCGCCGCCCCAACCCTCGTCCCATCACGACGGTCAGTCTGATATTGGGGTTGCCGACGGACCACCTAATCCGGATGTTCTACTTGCTTTGCTTGCCAGAAACAAAAAACTCGAAGGTGAGTCTTAATTAATTATTAATCAATTCAAATTTATGTGCAAGAGGAATTTTATTATATTTTTTCCCGGTAATAAGACATAACAAGTTTCTATGAGAAAATACAGAGATACTTTTTGTATTTTCAGTCAAATTTTATTTGCTCAGATAAATTTAGAAAATTAATTTTTAAGCCATTATTTGTAGTTTCTACATTCGTATATATTTGCAACGAATAAGAAAAGGGTTTGAAATAGCTCAGTTGGGTGAACGTCGGATTTGGAATCTACAGGTCGTGAGTTCGATTCTTGGTATCTGACCCTTGATCTGACCACTTAGCCATTGTTAAAACTGTTACATGTAAAAATACGCTCAATAAAGTATCAAAACGGCTTTATGTAAAAAAAAAAAAAAGAATAATAGTAAATCTAAAAGTAAAAAATAACATAAGCAAACATTCCATACACTTGTATACTTAACTGCTGTAAGTTTTAAAATAAAATGATTTTTATTATACTTATCAGTCAGTAACAATTATTTTACTCTCTTGTCAAGCGATACTAGTATAGTAATATCATTGTTTTATGAAAATAGTAGATATTGATTTTTAAATAGTAATAACATGTAATGCAAATATTAATACACGATTCAAGATAACATCTAAAGATAAATTCTAGTTTTGGATATGAAAATTGATTTTATTGATTTGATATTAAAACACTGTTTATGTATATTTTTGATATGATTTATCATGCATGATACTAAAATATTATTTACTTTTCGCGTAGATTAAATTTGAGAAATGACATTAGTAATCAGTATTTATATTTTCATGCAAATGTTAATGTTAAAGATATAAAATTCATGAATTTTAGTGGTCAAACAATTTTTTGCTGATATGAAAGCAAAGATTACGTGTGTTTACTTACGTAGGTATTTACATCTCTGCTGAAATTACATCTGAATGATAAAGGTTTCTCTTCATTTAAATTTGATTTAATTGACTTTATTCATCAAGTAGTTGTGAAATTTTTATTCTGATATTTTATCTTTTCATAAATGAAATCTTAGAGCTTACCTAGAAAAAAAAAATATTTGTTTAAAATATGTTTCTTTTTTTTAATGCATAAAAAAAACTTTAAAATGTATGAATTTATAATTTTAAATTTAAAAAATGCTGATAGTCTTATGAATAATGTACTACCTAATAAATTATTTTAAAATCAAATTTTTGCTATTAACTAAAATTAATTGAAAATTATTTCATATCCAATGGTAAAATAATGTGTTATTTAATGACATTAAATAAATAATAAAGTCAATTTTTTTATGTAAAACAAAAAAGTAATATTTATATGCATGTTTAATTCAAAGTCAATTTTGCTAAGTAATATTTTTAATAAAATTTTAATCCGTAACTTTTGTAATCTAAAGTTAATACATTATTGAGAAACTAAGTAAGATACGTGTCAAAAAGGAAATGTTAATTATTAGATGTATTTTTAACTATGCATGCACCTTATTAACGAATAATATTGATTTCAGATGTCGATGAGATTAGAATCATTTTTTTTTTAAATGAAATAATTCTTTTACATTTTATTTAAGTTAATATTTGTTAAAAATAGTAAATTAATAATAAAACTCAGTTTTATTATTGTACAAAAAGAAAAAAGATAAAAAGCATTTGTTGAGCTTTTTTTTAAGCCATTGTTTCTGAACTTGTTTTGTCGTACAAAAGTAAAAAAGGAAAACAATTGGGGTCAATTGTTGTAAACAAGATAGAACAAAGCTCAAAGTAGAACAGCTCCCTTGAAATTCTGCTTATCTTTTGCTTAACTTTGATGTCGCAAAAAGAATCGTAAAAACGTAAGTGAGAATATCTTTTTGATATTGTGTCTTCTATTTCAAAATTACATCTGTAACAAATTTATATTATAATAAATTCTTTCATTTCTAACAAATAAAATCTGTTTTCTATAATAAAAAAATTTGTTAACGACATTTAAACAAGACTGCAAACAAATAAATATCTAATCTTTCCTTCAATACATCCCTTTTTAGACTATAATCAGGACACAGACTTCTTAAGTGATCCCTTTTAGATACTAAAAAGCGCGGTATATCACAAAAAGGCCCAACAGCCCACGATAAAACTGCATCCAGCAGCATACAGTGTAGCCGCGGTCGAAGCTGAGATTGCAGTAGTAGCCGCCGTTACCTCTTTCGCGTGCGTGCAACAGATAGCCACATAGCAGAGTATAGCAGTAGCAACATCAGCAGTATAGCGCACTCACGGTTGTATATATATGTAGGTGTATCTCCATGCATAATGAAAAGCGCCTGGCGCCTCCTTTCTTTCTGAGCGACCGGACTTCTGCTCCTCCTCCTCCTCCACTTCCACTCCACTGTGTAGATGCGCGCGGATTTTCGCGCACACGCAAGCCTCTTTCTCTTTTCCTATCTCCCCTCCTCCACCTCTCGTTCTCTTTCTTCGTTCTTCTTCCTCCTTCTCCTCGCGGGGCTGAGTTATTCATCGGGCCAATCTCGGTGAGTGGAGCAAGGTCGTGTGCAAGCCCCTCAATTATGCAGACGCGTCGAGACGCGCGATCCTGTGCTCCTCTCTTGCACCCAAAGTGACGCGCGTATGTGTGTATGTCTCTCTTTCTCTCTCTCACACTCTCTTGCTCTTTGTATAATCGAGTTATTAATCGACTGCCTTATATACCAGACTGTCACGCTTCATTCACAGCGGAATGCTCATTATTCAGTGGAAAGGGGAGAAGGGGGTCGTATACACTTGACACACGTCGCGCAGCTTCTTCGATTTGTACCCCGACCTTACTATTACACTGCGCTTTCTCCTGACCTACTTCACACACCACCGTAGGCTGCATTAATTTTCTAACGCTTTGATAGACCTATTAAGTGAATATTGGAGCTTTTAAAGCGGCTAATGGATCATTGATAACGTTTTTAAATTGATTTTTGATTGAAATTTTGACAAGACAATTATAGAAAAAAATTTTTATTTTTATGAAAAATTGCAGAAATTTTATATTTTACACTTGTAAACACAAGGTTTCTGTAACCTGCAAGAAAAAAGCTTTCTGAAATAACACGACAATGGAGTACAATGCATTAAAAAAAAAAACCTGCCATTCCAAGAGATATACTCATCCCCAGTTTCTTATTCACCAGTCTTAAAAGCATTCGGTTTTTTTCGACAAAAATGCCCAAGACGCAGAAGAAAAAAAAAGACAAGGTATTGTAACCCTGAGCAGACGAAGCAAGCTCGCGCCAAACAAGAAGCACGATATAGTTCAGGGGAGAAAAAAGAGAAAGAAATGAAGCAACGGCAGCAAATATAGAAAGAGAGAAAGTAAACGCGAATAGTAGTAGTAGTAGTAGTAGTAGTAGTAGTAGTAGTAGTTGAGTGTTCCCGGCCAGGTCAGTCGGCGGATATTTTAATAAGGTAAGTGCTGCAAGGCCGCGTACACACGGCGACGGCTAGCTGCCCCTCGAGGGGGTAAAGAGAGTGTGGTAGGTAGGTTGGTTTAATCATGTAATGTATTCGAAGGCCCGGCCATCTCCCCCCCCCCTCCTCCTATCGACCCTTTCTTCTTTCCCCCTGCTCTACCCGCAATCAATACGATATTGCTTCGACTGCGATAACGGATGTACTTTATCCTAAATCTAAACTCGCCATGCCTGGCCCTTATACTCTGCGCTTTCATGTGATAATGGCAGTGAAGTTGGACTACGATATACGCAAGGTGTAAAATGTAGCATGTTTATTTTTTTTTTTCATAAAGCTTTGTTCCATTTGTATACGCAGCTTTCTCGGTGTATATGGTTAAGACTTGGTGTGCCTTATTTTTTTATACTTGCGTATCTTACTAGCTTTTGTAATGGCCCACATTTTTTTTCAATTGACAAGTCGCTACGTGTTTACTTGATATATAAATATTTTTTTCTGGTATGGATCAAACCATTTCAGCCACTCAAGAATATTATGATACGAGTACACGAGAGAGTAGTTTATTGTATCATACTCTAGGCATAAAAAAGTGAGGCAAAATTAATCAATAAGTTTAAACTTACTCACGAAGTATTGCAAACCAAAGATTTTATACTCATAAAATCGATTTCTTTTTGTAAAAAATAATTTTAAAATTCATGAAATTGTTTAAAATCACACAAAAAAAATTGACGATTTTATTTGATTTGAAATCAATGAAATTAGAAAGAAATCACTTGCGTAAAAATTACTAAAAATTTTAAAATCGATTTCACAAATGACAAATTCCTTGGTCGAACATTTTTTATTATTGATTATAAAGATACATTAATCCTAATTTAAGAGGGATAAAATACTAATTATGGACTAGAGTTACATATGCACATTGCTACTCGCATCGTAATTTTCGTGTTTTATTTTAGCATAACTTAGAAAGAGCAAATAATTAATGCCGTTAATGGATACTATGATAAGACATATTCGCATATCGAGATATTAGAGAGATTCGCGATATGTAACAGCGTCATTTTCCGCCTCGTGTAATATTGTTCGCGCGCTAATTCCAAGAAGCACATTATCAATCTAGCGCTGATTAATTTCTCCGATAAGTCAAAAACGTGACTGTACTCAGTCTCGCACGAGCCAGTAATTTTTGTACTAATAGAGTACACACACAATATATACACAAAAAACGAATAATTTTTATCAACATGCAGTATAAAAAATAAAAATTAGAAAATTGGACAATGATACAAACTTCTACACTAATAGAAATTTGTTTGGAAATTTTACTAAAATTGACAAAAAATTTCACTTTTTTTTTTTAAATGCTGATATAGCTGACAAATAACTTCGTCGAAGCTGGCTTTGTAGACTCGACAATGCTTCGTAATTGAGATTCATGACTGAACGATAGTTTTGATTTTTTAGTGATACATAATTGATTTTACTTACCGATTCTCTGGATTTTGTAGAAAAAGTTATAACTTTCTTAAAAATTGAAAAAAAAATTACAAATTGTAAAATTTTTAAACTTCAGAGATCATGATAGCTAATTTCCTAAGTATTGCGTGTAAAAAAATTTAAAGAAAAATCTATTTCTTATAAGTATTCTGTGTACGCTTAATTTGAGTACAAATTTGTTCATTTTACACTAACAGCTAATGCCGAAGACGCTTCTAAACACGCTAAAAACTAGCCAACGCTAAAAACTAGTCAACGCTATGTAATATCGTATGTACAGAAACTCTCCCTTTTCTTGGCAGTGTACTTACCATTTCAGCATGAGTACAGTTATACACACTCTGTGCAATTCATCAAAAAAATTTTAAGTTTGCAAATGAAAATGAAAATGTGTCATTCCTTTGGCATTTGAAACGTCTATGCAACTGTGTATGTTAATATACAGTTAAGTAACCCTTCTTATTTTTAAATAAAATAATTTGAGATGGTAAACAGGTAAATTATATACATTTTTTACATTAAGTTTACAACTTCTCCTGCTCATTTGAAAGATATTTTTATCATAAGATAGGAATCAAAAGATACGGCAGCACCTTTTAGCAAATTTAGAAGTAAGTAACATACCTACTATATGTACAGCTTTAACAGTCTTGAACAGTTTTTACAAATGCTGTTCACTATTCAAATTATAAGTATACAGGAAATTTTCATTTTCACTTTCTTTACAAAACATATTATATGAAAATCTTTTACATGCTTTCAAACAAACTCCATTGAAAAATAACCAAAATATTCATGCAAATACATTTATATAATTATAACAAGGTTCCAAAATTTTATTTAAAAAATCATGCAGTATAGCCTCAGTTTCTTTAATATCTTTTTATTAAAAAAATATATTTATTACATTTGGTAACATTACATGTGACATTAATTTTTTAAATTATTCTTCCAATCTAGTGTATATGATTGGGGGTCAATTTTTCGCATCTACTTATTCGCAGGACACTTTCTCGAGTTAAAAAAAAAAACACAATTAAAGTATACACTATACATAGTCATTAAAACCTTGCAACATCACCATATCTTCAATGTCAAGATATTTTTTAATATTGTAAACAACTAAATTTGGTAAACAACCATTAAAAATAAAATTAAGATTTTCTTCTGCGTTTGCTATAGATTTTGACTCTATATTAGTTAGTGGTTTCAAACCCCATAAATATTTTCTAAATATCATATGAGCATAGAAAAAACATCGATGACTTTCCCACCTGAATTTATCGAATATATTAAGCTTTTTGGCAATTGTAATGCAAGCGCGCCTTTTAGCATGGAGAAAATCATAATACGTCAAACGATCAGCTAGCAGAGTTGTCTTTAAAATCTTTATTTCTCGTAAGCAAACTGTTTGCAGCAGAAAACGATATCTCCACAATTTTTTTAATGGAATCGTGCAATTTTTTACAATAATGTCGATGTTGGCGTCTCGCTCGAATCCAGCAATGTAAAGTTTCATTGCACGGAACATAAATGTTTGTGCAACAAAAAAATTTTGGTGAACTTTATCACCATAGAAAGTATGCAGAGAATCAGTCTTTGCGCCTAAATCAAGTAATGTAATTAAACCAGTGGTGCGTTTGCTTACAAAAAAATAATCCAATGGTGTTCTATTTTGTTGGTCTCGAGCATTGATATCTATCTCTGGTCTGTATATAATATTTTTCATATAATTAATCATTGTAGAATTACTATTACCAGCCACACAATGCAAAATAGTTACTCCTTTATTATCAGATATGGTGAGATCGATATTTGCCTGTTGCAATAACAAGCGAATTATTTGATAATTAATACCTTTTCTTGTAAATAACATATGAAAGGGTGTGCGACCGTCGTTATCAACAGCATTTAACTCCGCATTCCGCTTAATCAGCAGCTTAACAATCTCACTACTCGATAAAACTGCATAGTGAAGAGGAGTTCTGTTGTGTCGATCTCGGAGGTTGACCTCGAGACCATAATCGATCAGTTCACCGATCACTTCTTCATTTCCACTGAATAAGACTGCAACGTGCAACAGACTCAATCCCGAGTTATTCGTGGTCCTAAGGTCTGCGCCTCGCTTGATCAGCATCTTGTATAAATCAATGTGCTGGCTAGCCAGAGCGTGAAATACAGGAGTTGCACCTTTATGCCCACGAGTGTTTATCGGTACGCCCTGCCTAATCAGGTAGCTAGCTGCCTTACATGACCCTGTAAGGCAAGCTGACAGCAGCAGGGTTCGGCTCCAATCGTTGTCACTAATCTTTCGACCAGTGCATTCTAGGAGAAACTTGAAGAGCTAAGGATAAAAATTTGTGCTTAACTATTTACAAAAGCTTGAAGCTTAACTGCTGTTGCATGTTAAATTTGCCAACAAAAAAAAGAGCAAAAAGCACTTACAGAAAAATGATTATCGAGTTGAAGAACTTTGGACCAGTGATTGTATGGAAGTCCACAAAGACGCCACTGTCGCGAGTCGCATTTTAAAGCGGTATCCATATCGCAGCCTCGACTGATGAGGAGTTTGATAATCTTACGATGCTTATTTTGGATTGCTCGGCCGAGTGTGCTTTCAGACCAGGAGCTTAAGGTGCGGTTGTAGTCGGGCATGGCACCATGATCGAGCAAAAGCACCGTAGCTTTATAATCACCTTGAAAAACTGAGATATCTAACGCTTGTTTTGATAATCTCTTGTCATTAATTTCATCGAAGCTCGCTGTACTTAGCAGACTTGACAATTTTTTGTAGTCGTGCTTGATGACCGCACGGTAGATTGGATTTTTTAGTGCGGATAAATCTGATTTATCGATTTTCTGATTTCATAGAAAAAAGTTAGAATTTTGTTATAAAAAGAAAAAAAATTAAGAGTGGTAAAATTTTCTTACCTTAGTCTTCATGTCAGCTGATTTTGGTAGATGTTACGTGTAGAAAAAAAAAAAAAAATCTGCTTTTTTTCAAGTATTTTGTATAAATATCACTTAATTTGGATACAAATCTTTCACTTTACTACACTACTGACGCTCAAAACGCTTAGACGCTACTGACTAATTATGTAGTACTGCTAAGCGTCAAAGTGTGACGCTATTTTCTAAGCGTCACTTCGTGATTGAGATGGCAATATGTATCTTTACGAACGCCAATAAACGTACTTAAATCTATATCGTAATTGAGATTATAAAGCTATTATGCGCATTGCAACTGAGCAAAATATTGAAAGATTCAATAAAAATTATCTGTATAATAACAGCTGAATAATAAATTAATTTATTCCAATGAAGTTTTTATTGCTTTTGCTTTGTCAAATAATTTTGGAACTCTTTGAAGTCATACACTTATGGTTTACTTTTAAGAATATTTCATTATTAATTACATAAAAAATTTTTGAAAAAAATTGAACAGTGTCCTAATTTTTTTTTATATTTTTTGTTAAAAAAAAAAAAAAATATCTAATACTTGTTTTATATTATAGGATTTCGCCATTTTCAATAGCAGCATCGATATTGACATATTATTCTAAGCATATATATAGATATAGAAAAAATGCTAAATTCTAAAATTTGATGATAGAAATCTCAAAAACAAAAAGGTGTTAGACTTGGGTCTTTCATCGTATGACAAAAGGACCCAGTATACCATATTTCATCAAAATCCCTGACTGTCACCTACCTGACTGTCTCATTGTTGGAGAGATTAATATTCTTTCCTTAACAAAAGTGGCTAATCCAAGAAACAGAGAAACAAAAGGGGGCAGAATACTGACGCCTAAGTCTATTAATTACAAGACATAAGAAAATTTATAATGACCATAAATATAAATTTGAAAAATATGTAAAAAATGCTTTATTAATAAATTAATTTAATTATTCATTATTATTTATAAATGAAAGTTAATATTTCAATTAATTTTACAAACTATCTTATTTTTGTAGAAATTTTTACAAAAATAATATTTGTATAGAATTTTAAAGCATCAAAAAAGGTTCGTGTTTGAAAAAGCCGAGTCTAATGAGATAAAAATTTCTTGCTGCTGCTACTATGTTTCTACTGAACGATGCTGTTACTCAAAGATGTCAGGGTAAATTCGTCGAGTGGAGTGGATTTGAGCATTGCGAGGGTGAATGTGGGAGTCTTACAGGCTTGTCGCTAAGATCAGGGGAGGGTCATATTCTTCCGGAATTAAAAAGGAAAATGGCAGTCTTTTTATATAATACAATGACTGTAAACAATTACAAAATTATGTTTCAAAAATACGTCAAAATTTGGAAATATTAAAGTTTTTTTGAACAGTAGGTAAAACTGTATTTAAATTGATATGCTAATATTTAATGATACGATTAATTGACGCGTGCGTATTAAACCATAAATTTTACAACTATATGTAGATAATATACGCAATGCTACCAGCTTGGTTATAAATCCTGTAAATAGCAATGATAATTATTTATAAAATATCACTCTAGGCACTTTATTCATTGGTGTCCCTTCAAAAAGGTAAATAAACACAATACAATTAATTCAATTAGATGGCTCGTCAAAGACTGTTGCTATTCTTCAATAGTAATTTTATATGTTATTATGACTTGTATATTGACGCTTGCAGTTTAAATAATGGTTAGGATTGGATATTTATTAATAATATAATTATATTATTTTACATAATAATAATTACTAATGTCATTGTACAAAATTAAACAAGAAAATCATTCTAAATTTTTACTTATTATATCGATATAATAAAATTTTAATTATTTTGATTGTAGTTAAGAGGAGATGCTTGAAATAATAAGAAAAATTGCTTATGTTTTTTAATAAAATTTTAATACGGATATTGCAAAACATCTAATGATCATTAGATGTTAATACGGATATTGCAAAACATCTAATGATCATTAGATGTTTTGCAATATCCGTATTAAAATTTTATTAAAAAACATAAGCAATTTTTCTTATTATTTCAAGCATCTCCTCTTAAATACAATCAAAATAATTTCCAAAGAATATTCATATTATAAATATAATAGTAATGATAATAATAAAAATATCGAATAATTATAAAAGTTCATAAATTTCAATAATTTTTAATATTATAAATTTTCTTTAAAATTCCAGAACGAATAAATATCTTTCAGATCGTGTCATAAATATACATGACGTTTATGCAAAAAAAAGGACGCGGCATACAAACTGACGAAGCATATATACCATACAAGAACAACGTGATCCTGCAAGTCCATCAACTCTCATCCGTATATTGTAAAACATGAGCAAAATTTCGCAAAAGCAAGCATCGCGCCACAGCGCAGAGAAATAACGAGAGGAGAGAGAGAAAGAAAGAAAGAAAGAGAGAAATCGGTAGAAGCCGACAGTCCTAAAAACTCGTCAGGAGAGAGAAAGAGAGTCGGCAGCGCCTCAAACTTCGCGGTATTATCGATTTCTTTTATTACTGTTTAGTCGAGTCTGCCTTGGAAATGAGTAGAATATGGTATGGGGAGGTAGGGGGAGGGGTGTCTTTTTAGGACATACATTTCTCCTACTCTTTCTCTCATCGTTATGGATGACTTATTGCCATGAGAAAAAGTGTCGCGCGAGTATTATAGTCGCGTCTCTCCATACGGATACCCGGCACGCGTCGATTCTCTCCTCATTCTTCTTTCTCTTCCTCCTCCTCCTCTTCATATCGGGTTACACAAAAGTGCCCGCGTATTATCGTATTAGGAGAGAGTCGATCATCGGACTCTTTTCCCCTCCTCTTTATGGTTCTTGGCTAGTTTTTTTTTTTCACCGCTCCTTTTTTTTTTTATTCTCGGCGCGAGAGGATGAGCTTGAGCGGATCGAGAGACGACGCGCGGAATGCAGTGCGTACTCTGTATACACAGAGCAAACGGTCGAACCCAAAATTTTTCAACGACCGATCGATCATTCGCTTTTCGCTTTTTCTTTGACATACAGGGGGAAGCCCCGAGAGTCCTATGCTGTTTTGGTACTCTTTCTCTTACTTCTTCCTATTCTCTTTCGATGATATTCTTTTTATTTTATTTATTCCTCTCTTTGTTTCTCTTTCTCTTGACTCTCTTTGCTTTTCGTTTTTTCTTTTCATTTTTTATAACTGGAGAATCCTGTTCCTCTCGATGACATAGCACAGCAGTCGCAGTGTATATGCGCGTGCCAGTGAAAGATATCCGTGCGAATGCTTACTTGCTGTTTATACATAAAGGATAAAAATGAGCTTTTTGCAGTATAGTAAGGGGGGCAACATATGTAAGGAGGTTTCTCTCTCTCTCTCCTTCTCTCTTTCTCTTGTTCGTTAGTTGTATCAAAAATTCAACTCGCGAAATATTTGGTCAAGCATAAGCATACACGTTTATTTACATATGAATTTTTGGCTAACGACGTTATGTGAATAATTTTAATTTGGTCGAGTTGACTTTTTTTTTTTTATTAATGCCGTTGGAGTAATGAAAATGATAAATTTACTTTCAAAGCTGATTTTTGATCGATAAAAAGAAATCAAGTATTGTTGTATTTATAAAATATATTTTTATTATTTTTATCTATCAAATTTTAGTTCTGACAAAATATGAATATACAATTTATGAAATATTCGTTACAGTTAATTTGATTAAAATCTTCGTATACAAAATATATATATTTTTTAATTTATAAATGAAAATAAATATTAATAATTATTATTCATTATTAAAAATCATCAAAAATATACGTATATTCAGTCAGTCTATACATCAATACAAATTTAAATTGCAATAAAGCGAATAAAATAATACGGCTTCATTACACTCGGAGTATAGTATATTCGATGATTTATTTTTTTTAATAAACCACCAATATTATTTCTCATCATAAATAAACATAAAAATAAAAATAAATTCAATCACTCCCAAAAATGTACAAAAATCTGATTAAAAAATAATACTTTGCAAAATTTGAATAAACCAAGCATCATTGTAAAAACACGGACCAACCAAATCCAATTAATATCACAGAGAAACTGTCAATTAACTGAAATCATACACATGTCATCATCATCATTATCATCATCATCAAGCAAGATCTTCAAACATAAACCATCAGCAGTGAAATAAGAGCGATATCTCGAATATATAATAAAGTAGCAGTAGGCGGATAGAAAGAAAATCATCGACCGCAAAAAGGGGAGTAACGTAAAAGATAGAGAGAACTGCGGTAAAACATGCGTGTGGGAAAGGAGCCTCTTGGCTGTATATGTATTATATAAGAAGAATCTCTCTAGGCACTACATACTACTGCTTCTGGGCGTTCGCAAGCACGTGGCTGTTGCTGCTGCTGCGCTCTTTCGCGCTTATGTTTGTCTGGGCGTGATCGCGGCTATTGTTATACCCTACCACCCACCCCTCCTTCATACGAAATTTGACCCCCTTGATCTATTGTGTGCGGGTGTTTGCGATATGAGATCAAGTGGTACTTGATGGGAACTAAACTGTTTTACGTTTCCGATCGATGCTTTTTGTATATGCTTTACTGTATGTATGTTTGGGGATGGTTTGGCTGATTATTTTGTATATGATATATCCTGGATTTTCTTTCAACACTTGTAGATTTGATATCGATCGTGGGAGATGAAAAATTTTGCTTTTCGGAAGTAATTTTTATTTGCATTGTGTAATAGAATTGTAAAACTAGGATTTAATTATATTTTAATTTTTTTTATCGCAGTGTTGCATTGTTTATAGAAATTTTACTATTTTGTGTTATATTTCTTTTTACACTAGAATTCAATACTTGACCATAAAACAGTCAAGTTTAATCGTCGTTAAAGATATTTATAATTTTTTTTTTTTGTTTTATATCACTTATCTGATAGAAACTTGATGTCATTGTCAAAGATACGGATAAGATTAGAATGAGATAATCGATATAATATCCTACTTGAGATCATAACCGCCTCTTATCAAATCATTATGAACAAAAATGTGGTTCTCTTTTTGTGTGTGAAATCGTACATGCTACTTCAAAGAAAGTATAGAGATTCTAATCTTAGCCAAGCTTAACTTTAAATATCGCATAGATAACATAGACACTTTGTATCTTTCGTTTTTTTTTTTTTTTTTATTATTGAAATCTAAAAAAATATCCCAAATAACAATGTCTTTTTTAAATCAAAAAAAAAAATCTTAAAGCATTGGTAACACAAATCAGTTCTCTCACTCAAATCTTATCAAACCCAGTATACGTATAATCCAAATTGTAGTATCAAACAAGAGCAAAGACAGAGAACACGTTGGTTCAAGCAAACGCGTCGAGTAGGCAGCCCGGATGATCTCAAGCGCTCATTAGCCTTTGAAGTACGGTATATCACTTTCGAGCAAAGCTGTACATATAAGTGCAAAGTGCAAGAGAGCCCATATGTCTATATATACTCGCTATACTACCAGTATGGACTCAACTGGTCCACTCGAAACTGCCCGGCATTTGTCTCCTCCCCTATATGTATAACCCTGTAGTTGTAACAGCAACAGCAGCCTCTTGACTGTATCAACTCTCTCTCTCTTCCTCTCATCTTTCTTTTTCTACTTTCAAAGCCGACAATGGCCTTTGTTGTCGAGTAGTCCCGCGATTAGGAGTCACTTTCGCGGCCTTTGCTAAGCTGTTGGCAAAAGGTAGAGGTGCGTTTGCCGTGTGTATATGACAAGGGTGCGAAGTACCGCTCGCTGCAACCGTGTGTGCCCTACAACTGTCATGCGGGTTCAGTATAGCTGGTAAGTGGCTTTCTTACGCGAGAAAGAGCCCGCGTACACTTGTATATACGTTTTTTTTTTGATGAGATGCTTTCGAGATCTGAGATATCCGGTTTGGCACTTTACACGATGAGTAGAATGTCAAGGGGAGTGATTGTTGTTGGTGGATTATTGCTTTTTGGTAGTTTTTTGATTTTGAAGCGATGAAAGATAATAATGATATCGAGATGACGATTGTCATTTTAAATCAAAATTCATAATGGAGCAAAAAATCAGCTTTTACTTGTTGAAAATGAGCTAGGGGTACTGAATAATAAATAAAAATATGCTTTTGTTTAATTTTTGTATAAAATGCAAACTAATTACACAAAAATTATTAAATTTTAATCTAAGCAAAGAGTTGTATAATTGGTTTGTTTATGATGATGTTTGTCTATTAAATAATCATCCAAATTTTTAACTGTGAATTGCCGTGATTACATTTTTTTTTTGTTCACTTAAATTTTTTTTTGACAATTTTTTTTCTTACAATTTTTTTATTTTCAATAACAGAATGTACGTTATTTTTATCTTCTCACAAATGTATTGTCACAAATGTTGGCTTTTGATTTCAAGTATAGTCTTTATCAAATTTCGATTGTTACCGTATAACATACTATAAAAAACAGATTCGACAAAACACCAGACTCAATGTCACAATAAACAAAAACAAAAAAAAAAATAAAGAAATCAAAAGTAATACGAGAAATCACATACATTATATCAAACAAAATCTGAAAGCACATTTCATAAAAAAAACGCATCAAGCCAGATGATTCTTCAATTATTAAAAACGAATAGCGCATTATATTCTCAAGTTGTCCGGACATACACAACAAGTCAAACCGCAAACACTTGACACCCGAAACTACACACACGTGCGTCAGTTGCTCGTTACTAAACGGCATACGCGCGTCTGTGCGTACCCAAGATTGCAAATTAAACCTAACAAAACACGAATACAGTATAGAACAATTGGTGACAAAGCGACAAAACATACCGACCTATACGTATTCATTCTTCACAATACACAACTGTTAAATTCAAGGACGACAACATTTTTTCAGACTATTCAAGAAAAAAAACAACTGTAAGGATAGTAGAGAATGAAAGTAATGTTAAAAAGTTATAACGTATTGAAGTGAGAGTGGGAGGATAAAAAGAAGGAGGTGTAAGTAGAAGAGGCTCTTCGCGCATTTATATAAACATAGAGCTCATGCTGTGTAGTTCTTCAGGGCATTTTTGTTATAGCCACCTTTTACAAAAGTGCGGCGCTTTTGGGCGCACATGTGCGTATATATACGTTGAGTAGGGCCACGTGTCAGTATGGTGCACGTGGACACACGAGCTGCACTCACAAACTCATATTCCAAGGCACGTGCCTCTTTCTCTCTTTTTTTTTCTCTCCCCCCTTGGGTACAGTACACGCTGTAAAATGGGCATTTGAAAGAGACTATGAAAAGCACAATTCGACGACAACAGTAGTAACGCAGCGGAAAAGTGCAGCAGCGTATACGCTTTGCCAAACTGATCAATTCGATCGATGATTGATTGCAAAAGCAGTAGTAATAGTAGGTCGAAAGAGTGATATTCCTTACGTGTGGCTAGCATAAGGCTCTCGTATATGTCGTGTGGATGGATTGCTTGTCCGCTTGTACTTATTGTTGTTGATGTTGTTGTATACTACGTGTGGCTTGTTCATCGTTTTAACTTTGAACCGCAGTGACAATCTCGTCTCGATTGAGTCGTATATCGATTTTATTTAAGTGTGTATGAAAAATCATTTGGTCGGGAAGTCCGCGTATACGCGCCGCGGGCAATTGTACGTCTATCTGTTAGATGTTTCTTGAGTGTGATTGAAAGGTTATCGCAATATATCTATATTTAAATTAATCTATTGTAAAGATCTTTGACGAATCATTCAATTGATTTCTTTTTTTCTTTCTTTCTTTATTTCATATGTATAAAAATAATTTGGTATACATCGAAAATTGAATATGTCTATAAATAATAAATCGAACAACGGATATGCAAGACAATTTTCGTAAAATATATACTTGAATTTTTGTTTTTGTTTATAGCTTTCTATGTAAACGCTTTATGAATTATTGAAACTTCCTTTTCAAATAAACCGATATAGAGAGATGATATCTATACAATAATATAACAAAATAATCGAGACAACACAATACAATAATAAACTTAGAAAATTAAACTTTCCTTTGCTATTAAAGTATATAAGTCAAGTCATTATTTTCTTATCAATTTACGCACATTTGATCAAAAGTAAGTAAACATATACACATTTGCGAGAATGAATTCCAAGCACGTAATATAATATAAAAGACCTGTCTCGTCGTCGCGCAATCGAAATCTATATAAAAAACAAAATGTAACCACTTCAGAAATCGTCGATCAAAAACAACGAAATGTCTATGTCCGATAAGCCGCACTGGCGCATACCTATATAAAATTCAGGGTCGTCGCGAGAACCTCTTTTAACACTCGCGCGAAAATCGATTTCTACATACTATCCACCACCCGGTATCAGCAGCCCATATACAACTCCATTAAGATAATTGCTATTTCCTTTTCCCTGCCTTCTTCTTTCCTCCTCTTTTTTTTTCTTCTTTTTGCTCGCCTCTTGACCATTTGTCTTTCACTCACTATTATACCCTCCTGTGTGGCCGTTTTCTTTCCAAAGTTGCGTACCACACGGAAAACGTATATAGTTCGTTAAGAGCAAGAGAGGGAGCGAGGATAAAATCGCATATCCCTCGAGCACTTTATCCTTCTTCATATGTATGGGGTCCCTCTTTCTCTCTTATATGCGGTCACGTTCATAACCCAAATGCATAAGTTATCTTCCATTTGCTACACATTGCCACCAGACTTCTCTCATGCCACCTTTTATTCTTACCACGTATGTTCAAGAGTATGTGTAAGATATCTTATACTTGGGGTGGCTCGTTAAAAACTGTCGTAGTATTCAACAAGTATATATCCAAGAGTAACCGCGAATACCGGGATATTATATTACTTTAATTGATATATAACTCGTATTGGCTCTTATGAGCTTGAAAAGGGATATGAACCCTTGTTTCTTGCTTATTCTTTTGAAGATAATTCAATTATTTCTTTTTTTTATGAATTATGTTATTCACAAATTATTTATTATTTACATTAATTACAACACTTCCATTACAACACTTCCTAGTATCAAAAATCAACACACAAAAAAAAAGAAAAGAAAAAAAATAGAAGGAGGCGTGCACCAAAAAAGTCAGATTTCGCGTATCGTAGCGCGACGACAATAATATTGTCAAAGCTCTATATGTCCTAGATTTCCGACCTTAATGGCAGTTCTCTTTCTTTCTTTCTCTCATAGACATAAATAGGTACAGAAAAAGAGAGAGTATATCTAAACCAGCCCAGAGGGAGGTACTACGTACATACGCGTCTAGGACAAAACAAAAGGGGGTGTGTGGAGGATATGTTCCCTTTTTTT